>MU181925.1:1150566-1161638 GCA_016904865.1 Pissodes strobi | reverse complement strand
ATATTTTTTTCATCGTTATTAATGTAACTATTCTCTTATTCAAAAATAATCCACTAAAAGTTGCCAATAAAATGAAATTTTAAATAGACGTTAGGGACATTTATAAGAACAGATGTAAGGAATATTTATTGTGAATTTAAGTAAAAGATGGAAATAATAAATTTCACTTTAAATAATCTAAGAAAGCGTTAATTGGGCTGACCATTTGCCTGCAATATTTCCCATTTAAAAATTATTAAAATTATATGAAGAAATAGGATAACGCCTAATTTTCACTCATTCTGTTTTGTTAGAAGTTGCTGCAGCACATCATTTATTCAAATAGAAGAATTAAACAACAAAATTAGGTTCACAATAATTATGAAAACATTTATTTAGAATCCTAATTATAAGAAACATATTTTACTTAATAATCAAAATTGTACTCAAAATAAGATGAATCAAAATTGTGAACCCTAACATAACCATCTTCACCTCCTGAAGAGTAAGATTTTCCATCTGGATGGAAAGCAACACTGTTGATTGGACCAAAGTGGCCTTTAACTCGGGCAAACTCTTCTTCAAACACTAAGTGGAAAAATCTAGAGTCAAATTTCCCAGCTCTGGAACTGGTTGTTGTTACTTCCATAGCTTCTTGACCACCACCTAAATGGAAAAACATATTCATCTTGTATTATGAAAATTTAAATTAATTTCTATTGGCTTTTGTAAACTAAGATTTTTTGATTCTTTATAATCACTGTTAGAATCACTACTCTTTTTTTAGTAAAATGTAAGCAACTTTACCTAAGACTACATGTTCTGCAATAGGACTAATAGCTGCAGAATTTATGGGACGTTCAGTCTTGTATGTCTTAAGCAACATAAGGGTTTCTGCATCAAACAGCTTGGCTGTGTGATCTTTAGAAGCAGTGATAAACATTGTGCCATCTTTATTCCATTGCATATCATTAATTAGCTGATCATGTTCCTTTACACTGTTAATTTGTTTACCGGTCTATAAATGGATAAAGAATATTAAATATTAAATACAAAAAAATAATCTAAAAGTTTAATGAGAGAAAAATAATAATGCATACTTTAAGATCCCACTGAAAGATTTCTCCATTTTCATGTCCAGTGATAATCGACTCATCTAAATTATCCCATAAAATTGAGGATACTCTTGACCCACTAATAGGAATCCTTAAAATAGGTGCTTGATGGGAGAAACTATCATCAATTGTCCTGACATCGATAATGAAAATCTCACAGGGTTGTTTCATGGCCTTGTCTGTGGTATATACTGCCATATTAGCCGAGTAACTGAACAGAGCAGTTCTGACAGAAGAAAGAGTAGGAATGTTTCCAATTTCTTTACCAGTTTCACAATCCCATAGTTTGCAAGTATTATCACCAGCGCCCGATATGAATCTAGTTGTAGTCCAATCGACGTCGATGCACCATACAGCACCTTGATGTCCATTAAAGGTGCCTAGTCTTTCTCCATTTAGAGCATACCAAACATTTGGTTTGTTATCTTTTGAGGATGAAAAGAGTAAGTCTCCCTCGCGGTTGTATTTAATTTGCGTTATAGAACGCTCATGACCATTCAAAATTAATGGTTTCTATAAAATAAGAAGGAATATCTGTCAGTATAAATATATTCAATTTTTTTAATTGCTTATTCTCGCATCAAAAGTGTATCTATTATATAGAAACGAACTTACCATATTTGTTTTTATAGCGCTAGTGAAAATTACTTTGAAATTCCTTGAAAGACTAGGAAAACCATGGAAGTCCAACACGGGCAAACATTAAGAAGAATATTGAGGTTATGTTATATTTTGATGGATGATTAGAGCGACATTTGACATTAACAGTTTAGATCACGACTTTATCGACTGACGAAAAACTAATTAGGCGCTTTTCCTTATGTTTTGTTATCGATCGGTTATTTGTTAGTTGATTTGACAATTGAAATGTCCTAAAGGGACATCTGCATTGTAAGATCCTTTACAAGCGTAGGCGACTGCGACTATGTGAAAATTGGCCTCTCCTATTGGTCCCCCGATCGCTACGGGGGCTCAAGTAATGGAACTTATGTCTACGGGCTGACCCATAACTCTGAGCCGAGTAATGTGAGTCGCCTAAATTCACTTTTCACATGGCCCACCGCTCGCTTCGCTCTCGACGGGGACTCAAGAAAAGGAAACTAACCAGGTGCTAACCCAGGACATTCCCAAAATCAAGAAAAAAAAAAACAGTAGAATATAACCTTAAAAAAATAAAAAGGGTTTGAACCCGGGTCGCCGAAGTGAAGGCTAACCGTGCAGACCTCTAGCTAGACCATCAGGGGTCGTACACACGACTGGTTGTATTGCGAAGTACATGAAAACAGCTTATTGCGCAATCCTGCTCAGAGTTGTGGGTTAGCCCCTAGACATAATTTGAAAAGGAAACTAACCATGTGCTAACCCAAGACATACCCAAAATCAAGAAAAAAACTATTTAGAAACATAATCTTAAAAAATATATAAAAAAGCAAAGGGGTTTGAACTCGGGCCGTCATGAACGTCTCGCGACAGTGATTGTTTTGGCTGCCATCAAAGTAAAAGCGTTTCCAGCGCCATCTAGTGTAGGTAGCGTTGACTCGAACGATTCCATTCGATGTCTTCTCGATGTAATCAATCTACAGTGTAAGAAGCCGTCGTGGTCTAGAGGTTTAGATGGTTAGATCTCAATTTAGCGACTATCGGAAGCGGCTCGGGTTCAAATCCCGTCGCTTTTTTTAATTTTTTTTACGGTTAACTTTCTAAACAGTGTTTTTCTTGATTTTGGGTATGTCTTGGGTTAATTTTGGATAACAAACAGTTTTTTTCTTGATTTTGGGTATATCTTGGGTTACGTTTGGGTTAGCACCTGGTTAGCTTCCTTTTCTTGAGCCCCCTAGCGAGCGGTAGCGAGCGGAGGGTCATGCGAAAAGCGAAATATTATTTATTGTAATATATATACAGCAGCTTGCATGTGTTTCTGCGAATATATTCACAAAGAATCTCCCTTCTTTGAATGAATTTGACGTCTGTATCAGAATTTATAACATTCGACCTTGACGGCAGCCAAAACTATCACTGTCGCGAGACCCTCGTGGGCCGTCCAGGTGAGATCCTGCAACAAATCGATTGCATCACGAAGACATAGTATAATACGAGATAGAGCGACAAATAGGAGAGGTCGATTTTCACATAGTCGCCTAAGCCTGTAAAGAATCTTAAAAAGCGGGACATTTGCAACAAAAACCATTTTCGTATTTCTACCAACGAAACAAAAATCTACTAGCGTCACTGGTTATTCACTACCAGCTAGTCATCTCTACCGAAATCGGAAAGTTGGAGTGTCGGGCCAGCACTGTGCAACCTGGCAGTGCCCTGAGCGGTTCAGTTCCACATTCGCGCTGGCCACGGTTGAATTTAAAGTGAATTTCTGCTTCAAAATCCACGACAAATTCGTCCGAAGCCACGGCTATCGCCCTAATAAAGTCCGGAAGTTTCGGATTTTTGTAGAAATTTGCCATTTAATATAGTTTTTAAACGGATTTTAGACGATAAGAAGGCATATTTTAAATTAAACGCACTGTCAAAAGTATTATTCAGATGCACAGACGTTTAAAACAATACTGAGTCATGGTCCTCTTCTAAAATTTGTAAAATTACTTTTCCAAATCCGCAAGATGAAAGCGTCTATCGAACGGCGTACGACAATTGAACCGTCATAATTGTCAGAATGTAAAGAAATACCTTTAATGGAAATACCCATGTGTTTACGAGTATAATGGAGGTCGGTGGAGGTGACTTGTAAAACAACTCTGAAGCCCTGTGACCCGGTCCCCGCAACGTCTTGTACCAGGCGTGTATAGACTTACCGTTGGCGTTACCCGGACCACATCACAAGGCTTCATAGCTGCGCGCGCATTACATTGTTGACAAACATCACTTTAGATTGAATGTTTACATTTTTACTTCATGCAATACGGTTCGCTCGCTCCGGAGCGTAACCAAATAAAACTAACAGAAATTTAAAAAAGAAACATAACTCTGAAAAAGGTAAAAAAAGATCGATGGAAATCGAACACGGGCCGCCGTATCACAAACACAGCATACGACTGAGCTACGAACTAGGATACCAGATACCAGTTGAAAGTAATTCGTTGGACCAGAATCGTGATGTCAACATTTGCTCGCGCAACTCTGAACGCCTGTGACCAGAATCGTCTACTCCTCTTGGCGAGCAAAAGTCGATATTGAAACACATTCTTAGTATTTGGCATTGGTGTCAGTCAGCTGTCAACTTGTACTATTGCCTATTTTGGAATTTCCGTATTTTCACGTTAATCGTTAATCAAAATATATTAATTAATTAAATATATTAGCGAAGATGTCTAAAGTTGATTTGGAATTGAAGAAGGTGAACATTCAATAGTTTAAAACATATTTTTGTTAATTCATTTTTATTTCAGGCATTTGCAGAACTGCAGGAAAAGAAAATAGAAACTGAGCAGAAACTTAGGATATCAGGAATTCAAGTAGAAGCCCTGAAAAGGGCGAAGCAACATGCTGCCATTACAGAAAGGTAAGAATACATTTTTCCTGTAAGAGGTCATATACTATTTTATTATGTTTAATAAATGGTTTGGATAAAATTATGATTAAAATAACATGTGTTCAATTTTTTAGGGAGATATCAGCCTTAGATCCTGAAACTAATACATATGAATCAGTGGGTAGAATGTTTGTATTAACTCCCAAATCCAAGGTTGGCGAAAATATTAGAAAAAAACAAAGTGTAGCTGAGGAAAAAATTAAAACTTTGGAGGGACAAATGTCGTATCTGGAAAATTCATTAAAGGAAGCTACAAATAGTTTAAGAGAATTAATTCAACAAAAAAAAGAATCTTAGGATTTATACAAACTTGATATTTTATTTATACATTTCCTAGTATTTAAGAAGCCTTATTCTTGATTTAAATTAAACTTTTTCTTTAATTTTTTTTAGTTTCAATTATACATAAAATAAATTAAGATTGGTACAAAATGTATAATGATAAATTAGATAAAAACTTATCTACAATAACAAAAGTTAAACTGATATTCAACATCCATTCTCTTCAAATTATGAAACTGCATTGTCAAAAAGCAATGGTTCTGTTACCGGATTCTGATCAACGTTTTGAGGCTTGTGCATTAATTTGAAAATTCCAGTTCCAATAGGTGCAGGCATACCCATAATAATGTTTTCCGATACACCACTGATTTTATCTGCTTGACCATAATATGCTGCGTCAAATAAGTGGTCTGCTGTTTTTTCAAACTATAAAATTAAAGGAAAATTAGAACTATTATTTTAAGCAATACATTTTTGGTACTTACAGAAGCTAAATTTAGAACGGACTGCTTCATTTTTGACAGCCCTTGTCTGGTAATTCCTAATACTTCTCCTGTATGAGTCATTTGTGCTGCGAGTAACATAATATGCCGATAATCAACACTCATACCATGGTTTTCCATAACCATTTTGATTTCTGACATAATAGTCTCCCTAAAAATATTTATAAGACAATTTCTTACCCTATTCTTCAGCAAATTAAGATAAAATTTTTTTTAAAACAGGACTGAAAGTGACTTCTTGATGTACCTTGCCGCTTCGATCCCAAGCGTGTTATATACTTCCATAACATTATTTGAAACTGTCTTATTTCCATCTACGCCATACGTAGCCATAACTTCCCTCAAATTATTTCCTTCTACACATAAGTGATATGTGGCTTTTCCTCCTCTATCTTCTCTGGCGATAACAGCCCTATTTACAGTTGCCAACCCCTAAAAATAACATCGTATAATAATAATCTATGATTTAGATTCAAACGAAGTATATGACGTTTCAATGGATATTATGAAAACAATATTAGTAATAATCAATAAACACTATTTCAGGATTACAATATGCTGCATAATCAAAATGAAATTGCGTCAAAGTGTATACTATAGTGAAAACAACCATATAACAAAAAATCAATCAATAAATAATCAATGATTTAGATTTAAACGTGAATGTAACATTACAGTGAATATAATAAAAACAATATTAATAATAATGAATTAATTTAGGGTTCCAATACAATTAGCGGCTTTTTGTAATGCAGTTTTGATTTTTTTTTAGTTAATTGTTTTAGTAATACATACTTAATAAGGGTTTTTTTACTGTTAAATGTTAAACGACAGATCGGATAATTTACAATTTAAAAATATATTTTTTGTAAAAAAACATACCATCAGCTTCAAATATTTCCTTGCATCAGCTCACTCCACATTTATTCTTTTTCATAGAATCTTATTACCCCTTTTTGAACGACAAAATTTTTCTAATATATTATTTCTGTTCTGCCATAAAAATGTATAATTTTATGACCAATTTGAAGATTGAAAAAGAACCATTTTTGGTGCTGTGCATATACATATTCTCCTAATTCCATAACAAATCAAACCTAGTTAAGTAAGTCACCAATCCACCATAAAATAAATTTATATATAATCTTACCTTTACAACTACATTTGGAATTTGATCTTTAAGCTCACTCAAAGCAAAATTTAGCCGTCTAGAATGTTGACTTCTATTTGGATGCACCGTTATTATAGTATCACTTTCCACTCTTACATCTGCAGGTTTCAGCTTGAGTTTTGATGTGGTACATATACTAAAAATAATTATGAAATAAACAAATGCGTCAGAAGAATGTAGTAGGACTATCTATAATAATTGCAAAATGTTTACCTATAGCGGACAGATTCTGCATTGATTTCCAATTTTAGCAATTTAATTCTCGCATAATCAAGCTGTATCAGAAGAAATGCATCGTCTTTTGTATAAACGTCGTCTATAAATGTAGAAATCTGTAAATAAAATATGTATAATTGAACTACAAATACGTAAATTTGAATATACATATTTATTTGCCTATAATATAAATTAAATGTTTTCTTTAAATCAATCTTCGTGCTAACTTATTTTTGTCGTCAAGATCAGATATTTTTATTAATTTAATATAAAACCTGATGTTGAGTTTCGTCTTGGGCAAAGGGGATACCAAACCAATATATCTATTATGTGAGTTTGATTTTCCTGAGAAGTTACATTCAAAAGGCGAACCTTGATACATTGATCCACATGATTTGATGGCAATATTGGGTATTCAAATTGGAAAGTTTGAATTATTTTTTCAACAGCCGCGCGCAAAATAACTAATTTCTAAATTAAAATGAAATCGCAAAATCGACGAATGCCGTGAATCCTTATTTTGCGCTCTAGCGCGAACATGGAAAAGAAAAATCTCACTTTTTCCGTCGAGTGTGCTATGAATGGTCATGGAAACCAAAGATAAATAAATGACAGTCGTGCATTTGTTGCAGTTTGTTGTTGGCACTCCTATTCTAAATATGCCCGAAACCCGAATAATGTCAAAACTGACAGTCATTTGCAAAATTCAGAATAAGTATAGAGAAAAATGTACATTTAATTTAAAAAAATGCGGCTGTAAAAAAAGTTCTGTGTGTTTTTCGAGCGCAAAGTAAGATTGCCGTTTTCGAAGATTACTGCGCTCCGATATGCGTCGCGCAGTAACATTCTTTCTCAAGCGGCAATCCGTTACTTTGCGGTCTAAATACACAAATAACTATTTCAATGACAGGAATATTGACATTGAAAAAACTATTACTCAATAATGATCGACAGTGTGACATTGTTCTAAAGGACCAAAAATTGAGTTTGTACTAATATTACACCGTAACAATCATTGTTTCATCACACAGTGATTTTTTCCAACGTAAGGTATTTACAAACAATAGCGGCGTTCGTTGATGTCATCTTTCTCCTCGATTTGCTCTGAAAACTTGACAGTCACGAGGTCTGTGTATTTAAAAGGAAAATCCAAGTCACGTGCCTGCCAAAATGTTAGAGCAAATCGAGGAAAATGATGACATTAACGAACTCCGCTTAAATTATATCACTGATGAATGCTCATGCCATTCGCTCCGTGCATACCTAAAATACTCCAGCCGTTCGGGTAAAGCTTTTCGTGCAAATGGAGCAGCTCTTTCAGCGTTCGACTATTACGGAGTGGGGTAAAAAGAGTTTACTCTAAAAGTTCCACCTCGCAGAAGGAAGATATTGGCGTGAGCCTGCGTGGTTTGAGAATCGAGCGAGAAGTGTCATTTTAGATTTTCATTTTGTGTCTTGTTTCTTGAGAATTTTAATTTTGTTTGGGTCATATGCATAAATTTTGTGGACATGTGGAAATAAGTAAATATCCGCATTGTCCTGTTGTAGACGAGGCAGGTAACCCCGTTATATTTGATGGGTCACAGGTACTATGTAACAAAACATTAATAAAATTTGTAATTGAGCAAACATTGTGTCCGAATTCTCTTAAAAAAAACACTTTTCCTGAAAATTGAAATTGAAAACAGAAAACAGCTGTCTTGAATCCGTCAGTAACCTGTTGTTCCCAGGCCCAACAACTCCGAATCGCTCGACTATACATTTTGACTCCATACGCACCAAGATCACGTTCCCGAAAATCCACTCGTACTCCACTCCAACTCCATTTTAATACCCGAACCCAGCACAAAGAGTGACATGTTTTTTTTCGACCGAAGCTCCTGTGGTGAACGGACGACGAAAAGTGCTCTCCTATATTTTTAACTGAATTACGAACAAAATCCTGTGTTTTGATAACTTTTTTCAAAACAATAAACCATTAGAGGGATTAAGGTAGGATCTTTCCTATAGTAACATATATACGTTAGTTCTGGCCGGGTAAAGAAAAACTGAGGTTGGGAAGTTGCGATAAACTACTACGTAGTTAGGGCAAATTGATGAGGGAACCCCCGGGGGGCCCGCGGGACCTCCCAGTAAAGATTATGTTAAATTTAAGAACGAAACAAAGGCACTGGGTCCTTTCCAGGTAGTCCTCCACGGATCAAGGGAAAATAATGTAGGTAACTTACATCCAATGGCTTTAGCAAAGAAATTATTCAATTTAACCATTGATGATATCAAGTATCAAGGGACCCTTTAGGAAGGGTAAAAACAAGATACTGGTAGAATTTAATAGCCCTGAATCGGCAAATAACTTTGTAGATAATGAATATTCGATAAATAAGGGATACACAATGTATATACCAGAAGATGATGTTTCATGTAAAGGGGTAGTCAGGGGCTTAGCAAGGAATTTAAAGTAGAAGAAATTTTAAGATGTTCGGAGGGTTACATTAGTGTAATGAAAGTAAAAAGGTTTAACAGCAGAGCTACCAAAGAAAACGGAGAAATTGAATATTTAAAAACAGGAACATGTTTAATGACTTTTAAAGGTAAAACTGTACCAAAAACACTTAATATTTCTAACTTAGAATACTCGGTAGAACCTTATATAATGCCTCTTACCCAGTGTTACAACTGTTTACTTTATGGGCATATTCAAAAGCAATGAAGGGGAAACAAAAAATATCAGAAATGTGGGGAGAAAGACCATAAGGGTGCATGTGAGTGTGAATGCGAAAATAAAAAAAGTCATGAATTAGGCTGTAACAATGGGACAAAGTGTATCAATTGTGATAGTCTGGGACTTTCGTCCATAAACAAAACATATCCGGAATACGCTAGACAACAACAAATCCGCATGTATATATGGCCATAGACAATATGTCCTACTATGATGCTAATCAAGCTTTACCTAGAATCAAAAAAAGCGTGTGCACTATGTGCGCATATCAGAAGTGAAACTTCTGAAACTTAAACGCCCTAGCCTCGGATTTTGCGACAAAAGAAGTTTTTTTAAATATAACACTCAATTAACAAAAAGGGAAGGCCTAAATGAAAAAGAACTATCCTTCATAAAAGTTTCGCTTATGTCTTGTATGTAATACAGAAAATCACATATTTTTATCTTGTAAACTAACAAGGATATCACAATAACAATATTCTCATATTTTTCTTCCGCCAGGTCGTGTCGCTCATCGTGTAGCGTTCGAAAGTAGTTTTTTAAATATAACACTCAATTAACAAAAAGAGAAGGCTAAATTAAAAAAAAAATGTTTTCTTAAAAGTTTCGCTTATGTCTTGACAAGGTAATAGAGCAAATCTCATATTTTTATCTTGTAAACTAACAAGGATATCACAATAACACTATTCTCATATTTTTTTCTTCTACCAGGTCGTGTCGCTCATCGTGTAGCGTTCGCGACCTTCACATTTAACTCCCGGCATGCGTTAAGAAGTTTCACTTCAAAAAAATATCAATGAAAAGATATTCATTAGATACTCAGATGATTTTCCGAATTTAAAACAAAAAATACTACAATGCCAAATTTCAACTCGTTAAGTCAAAATAGACAGTTATTCTATGAGAGTAGAAAAGGAGTAAATTCCCAACCTATGTATAGTAGTAAGGTTTCTAGCTTTAAAAAGAGAAAAGCGTCATCGTCGCCTATTATTGCGAATGCATATGTTAGTAAGGTAAAGAAGTGTTTATTTCCCTCCGTTGACAGGATGCCAGATATGGGGCCAATCTATCAAACTAAGAGTAACAGTCAAGTGTTGTTTCCAGACTCAACCTTTGGTGATAATGCATCTATGGATCAAGATATGGGAAGGCAAGATAGAGAGAAAATTTAGAAAAAATTAATTAGAAAAATCATAAACCTATCAGCTACCGACCTAATTTTAACAAAAAAAAAATATATACAAAGTTGCACAGAAGGCGATCCTCTAGGGTGGTCTCCTAACCTGGAAGATGGCTGGTAACCCTCTAAAAATTTTACAATGGAACATACGCAGTATATGTTCCAACATGATAAACTTAAAATTACTAATACAAAAATATGATTTAGACTTATTGGCGCTAAGTGAAACGTGGTTAAAAAGCAACTATTATTTAAACATACATTCATATCAGATAGTGCGCAATGATCGTATAGATCGGAAGGGGGGGTAGCTCTTCTTGTGAAAAATAATATTGAATTTAAAATAGTCTTAACTAATAA
>MU181925.1:1081818-1140566 GCA_016904865.1 Pissodes strobi | reverse complement strand
AGGGCAACTTTAATAAATGTGACGGACTTGTAGTTTTTGTCAGAGAATATTTAAACGTAGAATATTTTTTTGAATTTATTGGTCAGACTTCTGATAGGGCCAGATCCAAATACAATTCTTTTAACGTGCATGTATAGATCACCAGCCGTAAACGAACATTTATTTTTGGAAAATTTATCTGACTATTTAGAACAAAACAGGTGCAAGCAAAAACACATAATTGTAGGGGACATTAATATAGATTTATTAAAAACAAATAAAAATTATATAGAAGACTATAAACGTATCTTGGCGTCATACGGATTTACGTCCTATATTAATAAATATTTCACCAAGACCCCCTAGTAAAACCTGTCTTGATCATTTTTTCGTCAAAGACAATTCAGAAAAGTTTTTTCAGGACACGAAATCATTTATTTTTGATTACAAAATAACTGATCACTACCCGATAGCGCTTTCCTTTAATAATGGTTCCGGAAATAAAAATAAGCCAACAGGAGTAAGACACCATATAAAGACTTATATAAATTATAATACACTTCGCACAGATTTACAGCACGAGCAATGGGATTGTGTTTACCAAGCCAAAAATATTCATGAAGCAACGTCAAATTTTATTAAATTATTGAAAGATAAAATAAATGAAAATTCACAAAATGTTAAACAAACAAACACAAAAAACGGCAAAAATCAATGGATTACAAAAAGTTTGCTAAGTCAAATAAAAACTAAAAACTCTGTATACAAACAGTACTTAACGAACCCTAATAATATTCAATTGAAGACTGATTATAAAACATATAAAAATAAGTTAACAAAAACCATAAATAAAGTGAAAAGGGATTTTGCTCAGAACGAAATATTAAAAAATAAAAACCGGTCGCAGCCCTTATGGAAAAGTATTAACAAATTGTGTAACAAATCTATGTCAAAAACAGTTATTGTGAGTATAAAAAATGAGCACACAGTAAATATTACAAATAAAATTGAAATTGCCAACACTTTAAACAATTATTTTTGTGATGTAGGTCAAAACCTAACCAAGAAAATAAGTATTCCTGGGAATTACTCGGAAAAAAACGAATGGGCAAAAAATTGACTTTTTTACTTAAAACCAACCAATATAGTTCGCCCAGCCGTTGTTGACCCTCGAAACGCATGCAATTGCATGCGTTTCGAGGGTCAACAACGGCTGGGCGAACACCAGAAATAAAAAAGATAATTAACGAACTAAAACTAAAAAAAATCGCCAGGTCCAGACGGGATACGCGCAGAAACACTCAAAGAAATATTAAATGAGATTTCAATGGTTCTATGCTACTTGATTAACCTAAGTTTAAAAATTGGGGAATTTCCAAACATTTTGAAAGTTGGGGAAGTTAGGCCTCTATTTAAAGGAGGAACAAAGAGCGAACTAGGTAACTATCGACCGATATCCTTAATATCTAGTATTTCGAAGCTATTTGAAAAAATAATTAAAGGTAGGCTTATTGCATTTTTGGATAAACAAAATATACTCTCAGATAAACAATTCGGATTTCGATCGGGCATGTCAACTGAAGATGCAATAGCTGCTCTGACTGGTAAAATTTATGATGCGTTGGACGATAAAAAACCATCAATTTGTGTATTTGTTGATCTGGCTAAGGCGTTTGACACCGTGTCGCATAGTATTCTTTTAAAAAAACTAAGAAATGTTGGAGTTAGAGGCAGTGCTTATAATTTATTAGAGAGCTACTTAAAAGATCGGGTTCAATATGTTAAATTGGAAGATATAAGCAGTAATGTCAGACCTGTTACATGCGATGTACCGCAAGGAACAGTCTTGGGTCCGACTTTATTTACCATCTATATAAATGATCTACTTAAAGGCAATTGGAAGGGAGAAGTGATCAGTTTTGCTGATGACACAGCAATTTTGTACTCAGGAAACACATGGACCCAAGTAAAAAGATTGGCGGAACTAGACCTAAATAATATTTTTTTCTACTTGCGTGCGGAAAAGTATACTTTTCCGTACTCAATTTAGTTTAGAAAGTGCCACTTTTCCGCACTAGTGCGGAAAAGTACTTTTCCGCACTACTTTTCCGCACTAGTGCGGAAAAGTAAAAATATCAAATTAAATATCAAATTTGTCACACAGTAACTTCTATATTGATAATACCAAATTTAGGGGAACACGTCATGTTCGTTATAACAAAGCGGAAAACTAATTATAATTATTAAAGATTTATTATACAAAAGAAATATAGCTACAAATTTGGGACACCCAGTATCATAAATATCAATAACTGCTATTAAATTGTTATTGTTTTATGCTTTTTAAATAAAATCTTGTCTAAAAAATCTATGTTTCTCAAGCGAATAAAAATAACTATTCTATTTGCCCAAATAAAACAAAATAGACGGTTCAATTTTTGATTTAGGTGCTTGTAGAAAAAATTTTGTTCCTAACTCATGCGGAAAGTCTCTTTTCCTCACTCGACTGCTTGCCGAACTCCGCTGCGCGTCGTTCGGCAAACTGCAATCGCGTGCGGAAAAGTATGACTTTCCGCACTAGTTAGGAAAATAACTATTAACTGGTTTAAAATAAATAAACTGACACTCAATCAGTCTAAAACAAAATTTGTTCCATTTACCTCCAATTCAAATAAACTGCCCGATTTCCAATTTTTAAGCACTCCAGAAAATATTTATATATCTAAAGCAGATAGTATTAAATATCTTGGGATTATAGTGGATCAACATTTACGTTGGGATAAACAAATGGAATTTATAGTTTCTAAAACAACATATTTAATAATTCGCTTTGTGTTTTTAAAGTCCCTTCTTACAACCGCACAACTAAAGATAGTCTACTTTGCGTTATTTCAGTCGCAGCTGAGCTACGGTGTGACTGGTTTGGGCGCGGTTAGACATTGCCATATCGAAAATTTGGAGGTTATCTAAAAGTCGATATTAAAAATAATTTTTCATAAAACGAAGCAATTTTCTACTGATTTACTGTTCAAGGAAGCCAAAGTTTTTGATATTAGGCAACTATATTTTTTTAAAACTTTAATTCTTTTAAATCAGAAAAAAGTTGCGCTTCAGCCAGTTAAACACGGAAAAAATACGAGACTTGGAAAAGATGGAGTGGTTGTTCCATTATCTAAAAAAGAAATAGGACATAAATCGTTGAATTACTTGGCACCAAAATTCTTTAATACTTTACCGAGTAGCCTGAAAGAAATCATCTTTGGTAAAACATTTAAAAATGAAGTTAAAAACTGGATTTTGAATAAAAATAGAGATGATATCCATTACTTTTTCTAAGAAGGAATAATTTTAAGTGCTCGTAAATTTAAGTAGGTATTATGAACGCATAAATTTGAAGCGTAGAGCAAAAGATTGGAATAATTGTATGTAAAATGAGTATGTAATTTTGATTAGTGATAGTGACCCTCCCAAATGTGTCGTATACAACCCGAATGTGACTATAGAAACCTCTATCAAACACTTTATTACTATCATAGACAGCACTTACAAGCGACAGTATGTCGCTTCTGTGTAATTGTTTATTCAAGTATGTTTAGCGTGGTATTGCTGTAATCTTGAAATAAACTTATTATTATTATTATTATTATTATTATTATTATTATAGGCGCTTTGTGTCGAATGAAACCAGTATCACGTTACAGGTTATATGGAAAATGTGCTTCTTTTCCTGGTATTAGATGTTCGGTACTGGATAAGAACGACGATGCTGTGTCCTCAAGACTGAATAACGCTTGATCCTAACATCTGGCCTGCAGGTACTGCTATCAAAGAACTTTATCCGCGCCGGCGCACATTATCCCCACTAATGCAGCACTTTTCAGAAGCAGGTCGACGGAGAGCAGGCTCAGAAGAAAGTTCAAGACTAAACTTAAAGAAATCGACTGTGTTACATTCGCTGAATCACATTCCCTAATTGCACAGACGAAAATATGGTTAGGAACTCGGATATGATGCCGAATTCCTCAATGCGCATTATGCGGAAAGCGGGATACTGGACTGATAACGGTGCCTAGAGTCGTGGGAAAGGAGTTCTTCTGACAGTGTATTAAACAACATTAAACTTTATCGCCTTGCTACTGGCAATGTCGCGGACGAGGAGTCTTGTGTGTCGGTGTCAGGGGGGAACTCGGTTTTTTGTATCAGTTCACCTGATATCAAGATTACCCTAAACGCTGGAAAAACAGATCTGATAGTGTTATCGCGCAAGCGGACTAACATCGAAATCGCACCTCTCGTAATAAACAATGCACAAATTACACCTAAAGACAAAGTCAAATATCTTGGGATAATTTTTGATGAGAAACTACATTTCAGTAAGCATATAGAACATATAGCTCAGACAAATATCGCTATTAGAAATGCATCCATGCATAAACGACAAGATAAAGCACTTAATATACAGTGTTATTAAAACAATGACACAAACATAACCTGGCACGTTCTCACCTACCAGGCTCGCGCATGGAGGTGAAGCCTGCAACAGGACACTGCAAATATTGCACTATAACATTAATACAGACATACACCATACACTACACCGCCACGGATGCGTCCTATTTACCGCAGCCGAATAAAAAACCCGCTCTTTGCTCCTGGTATGTTACAATTCCTGGCCACCGGAACCAGATTTAGAAACTAAATCTGAACAACTTGTACATATTCCTCTGGTATAGTATATGTTGTAAATATAATTGCTTGTATCGTTCCGTAATGTACGCTAATCTATGAGCAATTCTAAGCAGGGTTTTTGCAGAACTTTTCCTTGCATTAAATACTTTATCAATAAAAACCAAAATACTTCATTAAAAACATAAACTACAGCCAAATGCTGACACTAACTGGTAGGTGTTTTGAAGGGGCTGAGCCCCAAGGAAAGCTAATAAATAAAATAACAGCATCACAACCTCTTTTATAGCGATAGGGCACACACCTTGTCCCGTTTAGGTGCTTGTAATGCGCGCCGAAAACGCGTTGTCTGACGTGGAGCAAACCGAGGGAAAAATCATAGCATATCATTATCATTAGGAATGAGTCATAATAATGATGATGATGATATCAATGCGTCTTATTACGAATCTCACCTGAAGTCTGTTACTAGTGCCTGTAAAATGTTTGAAAATATTTTCGTTATTGGTGACCAAAATTATTGTTTGCTGCATTTGGGGATTAAAGAAATGGACATAACTAAGCGGGGATGGCCCCACCCCCCTCCCCTCCGGTAGGTGAGTTGGGGAATGGATTGTGGTGATAGGAAATTGGGAATTTTCAAAAACCATGAAACCAAGATTGAGCACTGGACCTCGAAATATGTTTACAGGACGAAAATTATAGTTGGGGTTTTCAAAAAGACATAATTGGTGAGGGAGTGTAACATCAGTCCTGCCAAAATGAAGTAAGAATTTATCGGCAGGAAAAATAATTGGTTCATCTGTTAATAATGAAATAAATACGTGTCATTTCTTATTTTGAAAAAGTTATTTACAGCACATTTAATGTAGCACAGGATCAATTTCATGTGTAGAATTTTCATATGTTTTGCTCTAATCTACTTCTGCATATTATATGGCATTCTTCCGTGGTTACCGGTAGAGTGTTTGCTTTACAACATAGGGCGATCAGAGTACTCCTTCACAACATATATTTGAATATTTCAAATTTACTAAATTTAACATTGGTAATAACTATCTTAGGGTACAGTTCAACACAAGAAACTAACACAGGAACTCCAGCTAATAGAAAGACTGAGATTTGCACAGAATTATTATGCACCAAACTTGTAAGTACCAAGTTTTTATAATGCTACATTTGAAACAATATATTTTTTTGATTTACTTGTGTTTAGCTATATTTAAATTTCTTTTTATTTATGGATTTGTAATTTAACTTAGGTCAATATGTGCAAGCATATTTTTGCTATAGCGCCAATAATTTCGATATAATGACAGTTTATCAAAATGTTGACATTTTTGTTAACTTATATTACTGAGGTGTTTAAATTTCCTGCCGTATGATTTGACTGAATTTGGCGACATCAGCTTCATTTTTACTTAGCGACTTTTAGTGATTTTCACTTAATTAGAAATATGATACAAAAGGAAGTAATCAGTTTTTAAGTCTTACGACAAATTAATCTATTGTCTTGCACATTGCTTCGTTTTTTCTTTAAATAAAAGTATTAACTTGCATGTACGTTTCACTCCAATTTCCCTCAAAATTAGCCTTACCTTTATACATACATTTTACTTATTGATTATAATTCTATAGGTGCCACCTAACCTTTTATAATTACTTGCGTTATAACCGAGGGTGCTACCCTTTGTCGTCTACGTGGATAGTAGCCTTCATTATTACCTTAACTAATCGCCTTTGCATATACCCAGTTTCAGCAGTTTTTACTGCAGTATCTACTAGACCTTCTCGACCTCCCATAGTGTGGAAAAAGAACTCAGTAGGTGTGAGGCCAGTATAAAAACTGTTCTCAACAAAACCTTTAGCTTCTGGAGTTTTAGCTAAAAAGTTTTAAATATAAAAATTAATCCAAAACAAAAGAAACATGTCTAAAATATTCTATACTTACAGTAGTGAAGAAAATGTGGCAATGATCTATCATCAAACCCATTAGGAACCCTTTTACCATTTAAAGCTTGTTGTCCTACACAGGCTATCATTTGCGATATATTAATAAAAGACCCTAGAATATAAACAATTATCTTAGTTCAGAAGGAACTAGAATAAACCAATATATGTCTACCTTTTGATCCTGACAAAGCCATAATAAGCGGACTATTGGTGGAATGCAGTTCAGCTACACAAGCTTGACCAGCATGTTCTCGTATAACAGAAAGCTCTTTTAAAATGATAGCTTCCAGACTCTCTTCGGCAGTACAACCCGGTTGACACTGCAGTTTTCCTTGCGCCATTTGCTTAATATATTCATCACATTTTTGGTACCTACAAAAATTACTCCCTCTCTTAACGTTTCCTTTTATTTTACAATTCAGTTTATTGTTATAAAATTACTTACTTAGTTCAGCACTCATGTCTAACACGAAACTGCTGTTAACAATTAATATAATTTGTAAGACTACAATAAAAAGCATACCATGAAATTTTAAATTTAAAGACATATTTTTTTAATGGTTGCACATATTATATAAGGGCTAGCACTAGATTCTTAGACGCCGTCTGGCAGAAAAGTATTGAGTGGGATGGCACGAAATTGAGACTGCTTCCTAACTGATCACAGTTTATCAAAAACTACAAGATTTATTTGCTTCTGAGCAAGTGATGAAAACTTCGACGTGCAGAACATGTATATTTATATATTCAATTTGATGCTTCAATTTTTATTTTTTGACCAACAAGCAGCTAAGTGTAAAGTTGAGCTTTATAACTTTCCTTTACTATATCTTTTATATGTTCTTAATGCTAAACTCTCAGTTAAACTATTTGTCTGCAGGCACATATTTGTAAAACTGCACGATATACTATTTCGTAACTTTGCTCCCAGACGGCCGAGAGAAGTATTAGTGGGAAACATTCCTAATAAATAATGTAATTACCCATCTTTAAGCAGGGCATTTTTTCTTTTTACCAATGCTTCACCTGGTGTGACATCTCCAATACCAATGGAAAATCCGCTATTCATCAAATAGTATGAAGTCAATCTTGCTGAAAATAATACAAAAATCAAAACTTAGAGACCCGCCAATATTTCAATAAAAAGAATCAGTGTGTGCTTAAGAACGCATAATAGAAGTGGCAACTTCAACAAAGCTATATTGAAAGCTAAGTGAAATAAAAAATGGAAGGAGTCGGGCATCGAACCCGATACCTCTCACAAGCTAGGCGAGCCCTACCCCTGAGCCACAATCTTAGTCGGACGATACCTTCGTCGAAGACGAGTAAGTATAAGTATATGGACCGACATAATACATATTTAAGACGTATGTTTTTTTGTTTACAATTTGGCAGTTAGGTAGATGATTAGTTGAATATATTACGGACTGACAAGATGTACCGGGTGATCGAAATAAGACTTTAAATGCCTAGTTACAAAGTGAGTATACTGTTTATTTGATTCAATACCCAAGAAAAATATGCTAACCGCACCTAAAGAAGTTGTCACTTCAAAACTTGTTTTGCTATCTATGCAAACATTTAGTATTTTCGAAGATAAACTATCATAAACAGAAAAATTACTAGCCACTAAACCATTTTGTTATCTAAATTATATAACACATGTCATGTCAACAGATTACATGCAATAAGTCCACGGCCATTCTAGTTTTATCTGAAGCATTAAAGATACCCTTCAACCAAACGTTAAACATTCTGAGAAGAGCATTAAATATTCTTAAGTATTGTTTTGGCACCATAAAAGGGATCGATTTTATAAGCGTCTTAAAATAAAGTCGTGTCAATCTGAGAAAACTCAAAATATTCGGAGATATGAAAGGATTGTAGACATTAAGAATTTATAATAGATCTGCGGCGATGTATGAAAAAAATATTAATAACTTTCAAGTACCAGTTACTTACCCAGTCTCCACATCGATTTAATAGCAAACTCTTGTCCAAAATCTCTCAGAATGACATAGAATATGTTACCACCTTTACCACCACTACCTAAATGACCTTTGTCCAAAGTTCCCGCTAGGAGTTGAGAGTTCCTAATTAATACATATGAATCTTTTACACACAGCTCTCTGTTTCTCGTATATGCCTTGCCCTTAGATTCTAAGTTGGCTAGTACACCTGATTGTTTGTTTGGTTTGAATATAAGGGACACAATTTGTTTCCCTGACCACAATCTTTTTGGCTAAAAACAAAATAGAATATATATTCTGCATTGCCGGCTGGATTATCATGATTTGCACGGGCACAAAACTAGGAAACTACTACGCTGATAGCTGAATAATTAGATAATAATTAAAAATTAGTATGATCTTTACCTTTATTATACAAGGCGCAGGCAAATCGATATTTACATGTGTGTCTGAGCCAGCCAATAGAGTTGCTGCCAGTTGAGAAGCATGCGCTAAATCTAGGAATGTATCCTTTTTACTAAGCAGGTATCCTCCAGTTAAGAAATCTTGGGTTGCAGCAATCAGCAACTCTCCATTTCTAGGCGTTACCAAATTACTTTTATTCTGAAATTAAGGTTTACTAATACATCAATACAAAATGTGTTTTATTATCAAATAATTTTAGTCTTCTGATTGATGAAAACTAAAATATTGACTAAACATAACTAGGAAAAAATATATAGAAGAAAAAAATATATTTTTTATAGTGTGTGTGTGTCTTCATTGACAAAGGTGAAATACTAAAATCTGCTATCTATAAATAATAGACTAAAATAGGAAGACGATATTAACATTACATAACATATATAAATATCAACACAAAGGTACAATCCAATTATTAAAAATCGCCACAATTCAAAGTGAGTAAAATATACCACATTTTAAATAGATAACAGAAAAGATACATTATAGAAACATAATATGGCCTCGACATCTACTCTTAGCCGCATTAATATTTTTTTTAGTGTGGACATGATTATACATCTTTAGACTCTCATAGAATGCATAATAGTCATATATACATAATTCTTTCTCAAAGCTCACCCTGGTATCGGGAAAGCCAGGTCGCTTTCACTTTGTATACTACAAGAACTGTAACGACTACAATGCTTATAGTTTTTAGGGGTTTACGATTTTCCCGGAATCCGGCACAAAAATAGCACAGAGGTCATTTTTGGAGAATCAAAATATAATTAACACAAGTTGTGTTACAGAATCCTTGCCTAACTCCCTAGACACTATCCTAATAGCAAAACACTCTGGCAGGTAATTTTTGACATATTTGGCTTATATGATCACCAAACTTAAACTTAAAAACATGAGACTTAACCACTTCGTTATATTTTGAATTTTTATTAAGTTATTACCTAGTGTTATATTGCCACATGTAAATTTAAAACTTGCTAGTTTTGCTAACATTAAAGCAGAACATGTTGTAATCACGGAATTTTTTTACTTCACTTAATTCTGAATCATAAATATGATATTTATGATATTTAAAATATCAGCCCATCGGCACTCACGCCAAAAGGGTATTGTGTCATAGAGAACCTTTGTAAATGTTCCGTGATTATTAATTTGGGTCGGTCGTCAATATAGGGAAGAGGGTAGAACCCAGTACCGATCCTTGTGGAAATCACCTCTAACTGGTAAGAAAGACAGTCTTCAGACTTGACAAATTACCTTCTCCCCGACAGATATGAAGAACATTACTCCAAAGCAATGCCCCTAATGCGATATTCTAGTTTCGACAGAAGTACTTTGTAACACACGCAACAAACGATTTCGAGAAAATACAGAATATCGCCGCCAGAATGTTTCCTTCATTTAAGCTAGAGAAGAGGATTCTCTAGAAATGAAAATTTTGCATTTCTGACGTTCTTATTAGCTTAAAAGTTAAACTGGGTAAGCGCTAATAGCCTATACCGCAACGGAAACTCCAGAATATTCAACCTTTCAATAATTTTCAACACAGTGAGAAGCAAAGCTATGGGATGAACATTTGTAGTTAAATTAACGTCGGCCGTCTTATAAACAGACACCACAATAGCAATTTTAAGGGGAATACATCCGACTGACTGATAAATAACATTGACCACACAAGATGAGTGTTTATTGTTTATTTGCTCTAAAAGTAAAATGATTCGGTTACATTTACTTGTTTCAAACAGCATATAAGGTTTTCAGAAATAAGAATACCTGCGGTCAATTTAGCCGCGACAGAATAAAAAACTAATAAAAGATATTACGATTTAAATTTGTGTTTTTCGATATCCTATTTTTAAGTATTTTTCCTGTTGGATCATTTATAATTAGCCCTATTTTGAGGTTTATTAAGTTATTTAGCTATAAAACATCTATTTGTTTCTTCATATAAAGAACAGCCTTCCACAGCTTCCTCTATTACAAACATAATACTGCCCCATTTTGTAGACAAAAAAAGTTTAAAAGAAGATGCTGGTATTTCTTCAAAACCCAGTACCACATAAGACGCGACTAGAGAGTGATACACCATCTCTGCCACATCAGCCACCAAGCTCTTATGTATTACTCAAACAATCAGAAACATTTTTGCATCATTTTAAAATGCCCAAATTTAAATAGCCTAAGTAGAGAATCAAGCAAAACCAAATTAAAAGAATATCTAATCACTCTTCATTCTTTGCTCTTTAAACAATTCGGGAGCTTTGCCAAATTCCTGATGCGTGCAGCCATGGTGGAGAAGTATCAAAATTAGCTGTGTTTACTAAAAATCAGTTTATAGATTACCAATTAGATATTTTGTTACCTTTTAATATATTGTTGCAAATGTAGTACTTGGGCTGTTCAAGCATTGCCACCCATTAAGTCCTCTGGGAAAAACGTTTCTAGATATTTATAATCTGTAGTAATATACTAAGCGCATGCAAAATTGCTGAAAATTGTGCATGATCGTTTGTTGAATGTTATATTGTCATTTTTATATAAGGTAAATAACAATGAAAATGCAGGAAAGCCGTTTCTTTAAGGCAACAATCCTAACTGAACGATTTTTAAGTCATTCTGCATGCACGAAATATATTTATTAGACCATTTCCTAAGAATGACTATATTTAACAATACAGTGTCACACTAGCATTTCAAGATAGTGCATTTCGAACCCGGTGAAATTCAACCTTGTATAAATAAATAGTAATTACAACACTTACCCCCATAAGAATCAAGGCCTCAGCTTTGGCTTCTTCAGTTTGTGGTAAATGTAGGTTCATTTCATCCCCATCAAAATCAGCATTATACGGGTTGCATACACATTCATTAAATCTGAATGTTCGGTGTTTGTGTACTTTGGCCCTATGCGCCATGATTGAAAGTTTATGTAAGCTTGGCTGACGATTGAAAAGGACTACATCGTCATTATGTAGATGGCGCTCAACTAAATCACCAAGCTATAGGAGGGAAACAAGTAAATAAAATAATAAGCCAATGAGTACTTGAATAAATTAGATATTTAGTTTAATACTTATTAAAATATTTCAAAAATTCCTATAACAAATAATGGAAGCTTTTAGAAAATGTTAAAATTAACTAAAAATTATTTATTAAAAAAAATGGCTAAGAGGTGATTTGGAAATATTATTTTGTGTATTAATTAAAGTACAGACGTATACCTACAACTACAGTACTCTAACCCAGAACAGTAATTATTATAACTTTGTTGTTGAAGTGAAACTGCTCACCCTTATTTCCTGTGCAAGTTTTTCTCTATTGCCATATCTTAAAAATTTCTTGAATGCTGACCCCTTCTGCTGGACGTAATTAGCTCCAGGCCATTTATCAGGCCCATTAATAATAAGTTGCCTCATCAGTCCAATATTTGCCTGAATTACTCTTTCTGGAAATGTCAGAATTTTTGCTATCTGCATGGGTACTCCTACTTGATCAATTTCTAGATTAGGATCAGGGGAAATTACCGTTCTTGAAGAAAAATCTACCCTTTTACCGGAAAGGTTTCCCCTAAATCTACCTTGTTTACCCTTCAAACGTTGGACTAGTCCTCTACCAGGTTTCTTCGGCTAAAACAACAATTACCCACAAGCTATAATAAAGCAGCGACTTTATTAAGATGAAGTTGGTCAAATTAAATTATCATATTACCCAAAGAGAAATTAGGCATTTCTAAGTTAATATCAAAATGAGGTATCCACTAATGGCCGGTTGTACAACACCAGCTTAAGCTCAGCTCTGTTTGACCTCAATTGGTAGGTGAACCTTTCCACATAAAATGCAATGGTGTCAAATTGATTGCTATTTTGACAGAAATGCATAATGGGAAAATTCAAGTACAAGCCAAGGTTCAACTGAATTGAGCTGTTGAACAATTGGACCTAAGCAAAAACCATTTAGGTAGTAAGAATTCTCCTACTGACAGATTATTCAATGGGTAACGTTGGCGCGTAATATATGTAAAAAAAATGCCTGGCTGTATTTCATTTATTGGCTTAGTTTTAAAAAACAAATATGAAAATTTAAAAAACCCCTACTTTTGAAATAATGCCATTATCATGTATTATAAATATCTTATTAGTAAAAAAGGTAGCAGCATTATTTTAATCATTTGCATTTTTTAATGTAATTTGCACTGTATAGTTTTAAAATATTTAAAATCAAGTTTAAAATTTTGTAGTTAGCATGTACAGATCTATTTTATTCTTATATATGTTTTTAAAACATATTATCCTTATGGAAGACGTTTCTTGCATTTATATCTAATAGAAACTTCCTACCATCATATTTGTCGGAATCCCTGAAAGTTCACTATTAATATACAAAGCAGTCTGCAGCTGCAAAAAATCCCATCCTTCTTGATACATATTAACAGAGGCTCCTGACAGTTTGTGCTTCTTTATGACATCATTGATGAAAATAATTTCAGATTGTTTCATGGTCAAATCATCTTCATTTCTATAAACAAAAACAGCTATTTATTAAAATTCTTTGGAAAAAATTTTCTCATTATAACTTACGTCCCAGATTTTATATCTGAAACTACAGATGGCCTTATGGACACTGGAGGGACAAGCATTCTTGTCAATATCAAATCTTTAGGCTGAGATCTAAAAAAAATAAAAATATCATCTAGGCATGCTAAATATTTTCCAATCACATTAAGCACATTTTTTCTATTCTCAAATAACTTAATCTATATTCTTACTTTTCAGAATCCATTGCTAATAATGGAATATCACTTTCAGGAATCCTCTCAAACAATTTTAAAACATCTATTGGAGTCAATATGTGAGAAACACTGTTCCCTAAAGCTGACTGAACATCTGGGTTATTTTCTATTGCTGAGTTAAATTCATCTGACAATTTTTCCATTAGCTTTTCCTTATCTTTTTCACGGTATATTTCATGTACTATTTTTAGAATAGTATTGTTTGTACTGCCCTTAGCAGCAGTCATTTTCCTGACAAAACCATTTGGTGATTTGCAGTGGAGGCACTTTGTAAGCTTTTTACATTTGTCAATGATTTTCTTTCTGATAATCTTCTTGGTCATATAGTTGAGATTAGGATTAGATAGTCTGGATCTATACTGGTTCTTTTCAGATACATCTAGTAATACATGAGCACACTTCTTGCAAATTGTTTGCAATACACATATGATACTTCTAAAATAGCCAACATGAAATACCGGCAGTTCTAAATCAATGTAACCAAAGTGTCCTACACATTCATTTATGTCTTTTCCACAAGTTTGGCATGGTGAACTTTTAGAATTTGTCCCCTTCAACATGAAATGAATAGTAATTAATCAATTTTAAAGGTCAAAAAAGATACTATTTTAAATTAGAACCTTACAGGTCACTGTAGCAGTAATTAGTAATTGCAACTTAGTGTGGCAGCGTCACTTTACATTAAAGTGTTTCAGTAACCCTGCAACCATTGATGCCATTGAGACTACATTTCTAAGTTAATTAAGAGATTTTTTAAGTATTTGTTGAAATCTAAATAAAATCAAAGGTAATTATTTATATACAATTTATGACTATTTTGCTCATGTTAAAGCTAGGTAGTCTTTGATTACTTAATTATTAGTTTTAACTCTTTTTAAAATCTTTTAAATGTATGCATATTTTAATGATTTTTTTTTATACCTAGGTTTTGTTAACAACTCTAGGTTTAAACAATACAGCTATTTTTAACTCTGACTTTGACGTTAGAGGCAGTGGCAATTACTGGAACATACATTTACAGTTCTATTTAAAGGCTCTATATTTGTTGAAATCCAAATAAAATCAAAAGTAACTGCTTATACATAATGTAAGTAGGTCTAGTTTGCTAATTTTAAAACTAATCTATGATTTAGGGGCAGTGGCAAGAGGCAATTACTGGAACATGCATTTATATAGTCATATTTAAATGCTCACTGTCCATTATAACCTGCTATAAAAATAAATAAAATATTTTTACGAAATTTTGTCACCTCTGCTTGATACTCACAAATATTCATACAGGAGGAAAAAACAAAGTAGCTTCTCCATAGTTACAAGGATACATGTGGTTTTGAGAAACACTTAAAGGAAAAGCTTCAGTTGAACCTGCAGATCTACCAAAAAATAAATAGAATGCTTTGGTACAATCGAAAGTAAAATGGATAACCAAAATTTCCAATAAACGTTTTCCACCCCATGAAGATGAAACTGTTGAAATCAGCTAATGGGAGAAAAATTGGAAATGCATAGGCATGTCACCAATTTATAATATTATTATGGAGGTATTTTGCATATATAATAACCTTGTGTGCAGAGAAAACTAGAAGCTCAATTACTTATGTTTGGGTTAGTATATTAATAAAAATTTTGATATTAAAGATTTTGTACTGTAAAAATTAGGAAATTAACATTGGCAATTAAGTACTTACTAGGATTGTACATTTTATTTGTGGCTTACTAAAGTATTATTACTTCTAATAAAAAATTAAAATATTATCTAGGTATATTATATAAGAAACATTGTATACCTATATCATTTGGGACTGAGTTTGTGATGATAGAGACTTTTTGTAAGTATCCAACAAATAGCTTTTTTTGCTTAACAACAATTCTGATTTTTTCAGTAATTTCTGATCTCATTCACACAAAATATCCTTAAAATGAATGGCAATTACTGATGCACTCACCAAAATTTATAAAACCTAAAACTTCCAATGAATATCTAAATAAATGATTTATTTTGTTTAACTAATATGGAGCAGTTTTCTGTGCTTTATAGACAATAAAACTCGAAGTTAAGTTTAGTTTATTTGGTGCTGATACAAAATTACATTGTTTGCACAAGTCAATAGTGAAAACACAGCTAGAGCTTAAATATTAATATTATGACACACCTAATGATAGTAACTACATAGCTAACTCAAACTGAGATCTGGTGTGAGTTAGTCAGCAAATATTTTTGTATACCTCTTTCCCCAATATTTGCCACACTCAATATACATAGCAAAGTATTATGTGACTAAATTAGGGTTGCCATAATTGTCGGAACGCAGACTGGGAGTTAAGGGATGGTAGAAATGCTCACCACCAGAGGACAAATTTTTGAGGGTGGCACACCCAATTTTTACCCAAAAGTCGTTAAAGAAACACTCCTACTCCTTCTTCTAATGGATTTTACCAAGCATTATTAAAGACTGATTTATAGTTGCAGTAACATATCACTTAAGAAGTAATACTGTAAGGAAAATAAACATTCAGTCAGTAATGTAACCATTTAGAGTTCTGTAAGACTTTGCAGTAAGCAGTAAGAAATGGCTTATTTTAATTTCTTACGTTACGGCTTAGCGAATCGTATGAGACAATTATAATTTAGGTATATCCCTTAAAATAAATAAACAAAAAATATAACCTAAAATCGGTAACACGTTAATTTACTTACGAAAACTATAAATGGGTGCTTCACTACTGTTTAAGTTTATGGCTACGGTTATTTCTTAAGTGATATGTTACTGCAACGATAAATCAGCCTTAAAGGTTTACATTACACTTGTAATGGTTTTAACCGGGACATTTATGGGTTATATCAGGACACCTGGACTATGTTTTCCACACTGGTGACATGTGTCCCGTTGTACCAGGACGTATGGCAACCCTAGACTAAATACTTACAAGACGTTTATCTAGCACACCATATGGTACAGGAGTTCTGTCAGTATCTTGATTATAAAGATTTTTCGCAACTACATGTATGTGGGACTGTTGCTGCATATTCTCGGCACTTTCCACACCAAAGCTTAAATGGGATCTAAAAGTAACAGATTAATCTTCCTTGCCTATTAAACATGTTTTAAATTCCAACTTACATTTGTCTGGCCACATCGGCCTCTCGATATTGTTCCTTGGGCATTGCGATAAAATAAAATCTTTCATTAAACTTAAAATCTCGTTTAAATGTTTATGACCACGATTAACCGGAGAGAGATGTTTACAATATAATGTGTTGGTTTGTTATACTCTGGTAAAATGATGTATAAAAAAGTTGGGTTAATGAGAAGTGGAGAGGAGCATATACTTGAGAGGAGCCAGTGTTGCCGCGCTCGATTTTGTCATTGTACCAACAAACAGTACTAAAATGTACCAATTTAATTAGAGAGATATTGCACTCACCAATTTGCGTTTGCGATTGTAGAGACTTTAAACCTCTATGATTGCAAACGTTATTTTGAAATGTACGCATGTCTAATTTGAAGCAACTTTAATGTCGTCGAACTGCGCATGCGTACATGTCAAGATAACTTTTGCAGTAATTTCGCAAGAGCGAGTTGGTGAGTACAATTCAATAGGAAATAGGTCTCTTTCTATCAAATCTGTGACTTATTTTTACTCAAAAATGTCAAAGATTCCTTGATTTCGAATTTCGATTAATTAAAAAAAATAGCGTTCAAACTAGGTATTTATTAACACGCATACATTTGCGAAAAATACAAATCAGCCACTAATAATAAAAAAATACAGGAACAAAAGCAAAAATACAAATTTATCTCTAATAGTAATAATAATAAAAAACAGGAACGAAGGGAAACATTTATTTCGACAAATTTGAGGGTTGTTTCCAATTGTAGGGTGTTGTGGATCGAAACAATTCGTTGGTCAGTAATAAGTAATAAATTGTGGCAAGTAGACTTTCAACAAATTTCTGTTTTTCCTTTTAATTAGATTTAGTGAAGCAAATGCGTTCGGCTGCCATGGGGTAAACATAACATTTCCCAAAAATAAACCTAATGTGGGGAACATTTTTTGACTAAAAATTGAACAGGTTTATAAAACAAAATTTTCCTTCGCTTGTCCTTGATATAATTACTATGTAGTTTCCGTGAAATCTACTTATCGGCACGAACTGTTTAGATGTAAAAAAGGTCTGACTCATCCCTTTCTATCGCCTGGGCTCTGCGTTCCTTCATTTAGTCAATTTACATCATTCTGTATTTCGTGCTTGTTGATATCGAACAAAATTTGTGCAAGTCGCAGTGAAACGTAGTGTTTTAAATAGTAAAAATGCCAAAAAGGGCTCATTCGCCTAATAGGGACAAGTCTAAGAAAATTAAACGACTAAAAAGGCAGATGTTAAAAATGCAGGCTCAATTAAGCAAAATTGTGACTAGTGAATCCTCTTCCTCGTCTGAGAATTCATCTGACTCTTCAGGTAGGATTATATTATTAAGCAAAAGCATTGTTAATTAAATAATGGTATAGTAATACAGAGTTTAGTACAAGAAAAGGGGACACGTGCGTCATTCCCTTTATACTAGACCGACCTAGATCGTGCGATCTTTCAGGTTGATTAAAGGTAACGTGCGTTAACCTTTATTTTAACAAATCGTGCGATTTGATTTAGTTTTCAAGGTTGCTTAGGCCTGTAGAAAACAAAAAAGGAAGAAAAAAGGAAAACATGTTTTTTCTTTCTTCCAGTTTCAGAAAGTGAACCTGAGAGTCAGACCCTCGCCCAAGCTGAGCAAGTTGAACAACCTCGGGATCCAGAGGTAATTACGCTTGAGAATTTTAACGTTCTGGGATCCAAACTAGACTCGGAGGAAAAATTAGGAAGCCCAATTCATGATGAAATTGCAATACGTTGGAATACATATTCACAAAAAGGGTTGTCCAAGGACCAGCCTGAAGAATTAATATCAAAATATAAACTTCCGTCCAACTGCAGGGCCCTGTTGCCACCGGAAATAAATAAAGAAATCCAACCATGTTTAACATCAGCGAGTGAACATGATAGATTTATGCGGGCTTTACAATCACAGCTAGCTCATGGATTGGTCGCAGTAGGGGCGGTTATCGAAAATATGTTACCAGATGCAGTGCAATCTGAGAACATGAGATACTTGGCGGACGCCTGTCAATTGTTTAGTAATGTACATCAGGCTATTTCAACTCACCGCAAATTTAAAATAACTCCGTTTTTAAACGAGGACTGTAAGAAAGTGTCAGGCACCTTAGAAATCGACGAATTTTTACTTAATAAAGATTTCGCGGAAGCGGTGAAAAACGAACAGGCAGTTAAAAAAGCTAGCGTCGACTTTAAAAAGAAAACTTGGCAACCAACAAATTTGCCAGGACCATCTGGAATAAAATCAACATCAAATCAATATTTAAACTATCAGCGTACAAAATACAAGGGGAGGCTGAGGAAAAAGTGAGGGAGGCGAGAAGACCATCAGATCATTACCGGAAACAAATAAGGAACCCGAAGAAGTACTACCGCCGAAAGTAAATGAAACTGAAAAGGTAAGCTGTTATGCAGCAGAAATTTTTACCATCATGGAAATTAATAACACAGGACCGGGCGGTCCTGGGTTGGGTTTCAGGAATGAAAATTCCTTTTTCCTCAAAACCTAGACAGTTTTTGAACCCACAGTTAATATTCCAAAGTCTCTTTTTACAGAATATAAAAATTCTGTTAGTGAATTATTAAAAATAGGCGCTATTGAAAATTGTCAGCCACTACAGAAACAGTTTATAACTTCTTATTTTCTGATTAAGAAACCTAACGGCACATACAGATTTATATTAAACTTAAAAGGTCTTAACAAATTAATATATTGATGCCCCTCATTTTAAATTAGAAGATCATATTTTAAAACTCTTAAATCAAAACTGTTATCTTAGGAAAATAGACCTAAAGGATGCATATTTTTTAGTTCCGATGGACCGGAAAGATAGGAAATATCTAAGATTTAAATTTGACAATTGTTTATATCAATTTAAGTGTTTACCATTTGGCTTAAATTTAGCACCGTTTGTTTTTACCAAACTGCTTAAACCTATTGTAAAAAAACTTCGCCTTATGGGCATAATTACAGTTTTTTACCTGGATGATATTCTTATTATAGGTAACAATGAGATAGAATGCGAAATAAATACCGAAAAAACACTTCATTTATTAAAGAGTTTAGGTTTTATTATAAACAAAATTAAAAGCACATTGACTCCCGTGCAGGAGTTATTTTTAGGTTTCATGTACAATACAACTAACATGCGCATCTCACTTCCATTTGATAAAATATCAGCCGTTAAGAAACAAATTTTAGAGTTTAAACATGCAAATAAATGCACAATAAGAAATTTTGCACAGTTAAAATAGGTAAATTTGTGTCCTCCTGTCCGGCAACAGATTATGGGTTTATTCATGTAAAACCTTTTGAAAGCATAAAACATATTTGTTTAGGCGGCAATCCCAATAACTATCATAAAAGAATGACAATTCCAATATTTTTAAAGCAGAAATTAGAATGGTGGTATAACAACATAGGCCTAGGTCGAAATATAAAACCGACGTATTTTTCCCTCGAAATCTTCTCAGATGCTTCGCAGACCGGCTGGGGAGGGTTTTGCGATGGTACAAGGTGTCATTGTTTTTGGAACAGACAGGAACTTAAGATGCACATAATTTTTTTAGAAATTAAAGCTGCTTATTTTGCATTGAAGTCACTAGCAAAGGAAAAACGAAACATAAGTATATTATTAAGAATCGATAATCAAACCGCAATATCCTGCATTAATCGGGGAATAAGTGCCAAGTATACATACCTAAATAAAATAACTGCTAAACTTTGGGAATGGTGTGAGAAAACTGAATTTTAATTTTTGCAAGTTACATTCCTTCAACAGCTAATACTGAGGCAGACAGAGAATCGAGGTTGCTGATAATTGATACTGAATATGAATTAAATATGAAGGCTTACAAAAATATTGTGCAGATATTTGGGTTCCCTGAAATAGATTTATTTGCCACTAGACTTAACAAGAAATGTAAAAAATATATTTCATGGTTTCCTGACCCAGATTCATATACTATTGATGCATTTACCATAAGCTGGCCAGGGTATTTTTTCTACGCGTTTCCCACTTTTTCAATCATAACAAGAATTCTAGAAAAAATTATTCAGGAAAAGTCGACGGGAATCATGGTTGTACCTTATTGGCCTGCTCAGCCTTGGTACCCAATTTTTGTTAAAGTATTACTAGAAAAACCGATTTATTTTAGCCCGGCAGGAGACTTAATGATCTCTCCTTTCAGAGAGAGTCATCCACTCCACCTCAAACTTTCCCTGGTGGCAGGGAAGTTATTCGGCAGTCATTTCTGAAGAGAGGAGTACCAGAAGCGGCCATAGAAGTAATAACATCCTCCATAACAGAAGGGACCCTAAAACAATACACAGCTTGTTTTAACAAATATTGGTTTTGCTGCACGAGTAATCAAAAAAATCCTGCAGAATACAACTTAGAAACATACCTGGCTTTTTTATCAGAGGCACTAAACAAGGGACAGTCTTTTTCGGTATTAAATTCTTACAGGTCTGCCCTAAATTTAATATTTAATCCTAATTGTTCTAGAGATGAAAAGGTTGTTAATAGATTCTTAAAAGGTGTTTCTAGGTTACGTCCACCTACCCCAAAATATGAGTTTACTTGGAGTCCCGATCTACTCTTAAAATATTTAAGTGAATTATACCCGCTTGAAAATCTAAAACTAGAGTTTTTAACTTACAAACTTGTCACTATCCTAGCACTAACATCAGCTAGCAGAGTGCAAACACTATCCTTAATAAAAATTGAAAACATACAAATTTTAGAGGATAAAATTGAAATTAAAATACCTGACAGAGTTAAAACATCCGCACCCGGTAGGCCTCAACCTCTCTTAATTTTTCCCTATTTTAGAAGTAAACAGGAGTTATGTGTGGCATACACTATTGAATTTTACTTTAATAAAACTTCATCTATTCGTAACAAAGAACAAAACCTAATCCTTACGCATAAAAAGCCAATTCACTCGGCAACTTCCCAAACAATAAGTCGTTGGATTAAAAAAACGCTACATATGGCAGGAATAGATGCAACAAAATTCTCAGCACATAGTGTACGCCATGCATCAACTTCGGCGGCCTATCGAGCGGGGGTAGACATAGAAAAAATTAAGAACACGGCGGGATGAACACCTTCGTCAAATACGTTCTTTAGATTTTTTAACAGGCCGGTGAAGGAACTAAATAACTTTGCAGACAAGGTTCTTCAGTTAGGTAGTTAATAGAGTTGTGCCATTAGCCCTAGGTTGTTATATTAATATAATTATATTATATTGTTAAGTTCTATTAATTATATAATGTTACAGTAATATATGTTATATTGTTAAATGTAATTATTAAAAATAAGTCATATATACATAAGATAGATATGCCATGCAAATCTAGATATTAATTAATATTATGCCTATTATCAGTACTAGGCATTATAAGTAATATAGTTTAGTTGGAAAAATTGCTATTTTGCTCCAAACATCTACATAGTAATTATATCAAGGACAAGCGAAGGAAAATTTAAAGATTAATCGACTTACCTTAAGGAAGATTAAGAATTTTCCGAGCTTGTCCGTAGATATAATTACCCAACCCACCCCAATTTCCCAGTTGTTAGCAATTTTTCCTGCACTTCAACGGAATGATGTAACTTGAGGAACGCAGAGCCCAGGCGATAGAAAGGGATGAGTCAGACCTTTTTTACATCTAACACCTGTTTTTTCCAGGCATTTTCCTCTTTCTTACAGAAAAGGGATTTACCCATCCTCTTGGAAAGTCGCTCGAGTGCAACCTGTTCCAAAAAAGGCAAACTATCGCCCAATTGCCTTGCTTCCAATAATCTCCAAAGTCATGGAACGTGTAGTCAATCAGCAACTACTCAAATACCTCGAGAACAACAGAATAATCGGCGATAATCAATACGGCTTTCGCAAAGAGAGATCAACAGGAGATATTTTGACCTATGTCACTCATATATGGAGTAGGGCAATTGAAAACTACGGAGAGTCTCGAGCGATTGCGTTGGATATTTCAAACGCATTCGACAGAGTTTGGCATGACGGACTGCTCAACAAACTGCCGTCCTTGGGACTGCCCGCCTCTCTCTGCAGCTGGCTGGCCAGTTTCCTTAAGAACCGATCCCTACACGTTGCAGTCGATGGACACATCTCTGACACATTCACCTTCAACGCGGGCGTGCCTCAGGGCGCAATACTTTCATCAACTCTGTTCCTCATCTATATTAATGACCTGCTGATCGAAACGAATAATCCTGTTTACAGTTTTGCAGATGACAGTACCCCACTTTAGATCAGAAAAACCCTTACCAGCGACTGAGACTCATCACCGCAGACAGGAGCAGATTACAGCAATTAATCAAGACCTGGAGAAAGTTCAAACTTGGGGCGACCGAAATTTGGCCCAGTTCAATGCAGCAAAGACCCAAGCAGCAACGTTTACTAAGAGGGTCAATACAGCGTGCCCTGACATCATTATGGCAGGATCGACCATTCCTTCATCCTCGTCAATCGGGCTGCTGGTTGTCCCGGTCAACAGCAATATGTGATGGCATGACCATGTTGCTAACATCGCAAAATCAGCCTCCCATGCAGAAGCTTGGTGCGCTATTTCGCAACAAAAAACTCTATACACCGCAGCAGTTGCTCTTGCTGTACAAAGCGCAAATAAGACCGTGCTTAGAATATTGCTCACATATCTGGGGTGCCGCACCAAAGCATACCTAAAGCTGCTGGATTCCATTCAGAAGAGGGCCGTGCGTCTCGTCGGGGATCCGGAGTTGACCCGGAATCTGGATAGTCTGGAACATCGCAGACATGTGGCCGATATGTCTCTGTTTTACAGATACTTTCACGGAAGATGTTCCCAGGATTTGGCCCGCATCATCCCGTCCCTGGCAACTCCTGTCAGACAGTCCCGACAGACGGCAGGAGCGCACCAGTTCGTCGTACAACTAGAAACACCTAGAACATCGCTTTACCAGAACTCCTTTGTCTGGCGCACTGCATCACTGTGGAACTCACTTCCAGGACATCTGTTTCCCACTAATTACAACCTACAAATATTCAAGAACCGTGTCAATCAGCATCTTCGCACACACACCGCTCGTCGAGCGCCATAGGATCTCCCTTTAGTGTGTGTGCCACTGCCATAAAAAAAGAAAAAAAAATCTAAACAGTTCGCGCCGATAAGTAGATTTCACGGAAACTACATAGTAATTATATCTACGGACAAGCTCGGAAAATTCCGATTAATCTTCCTTAAGGTAAGTCGATTAATCTTTAAAGTATAAACTAATTTGCTAGGGGGAACTACCAGTTCCCCCTATATATTATATTAGCATCCGTTTTACTGCTGCAGTAAGGACGCGACGAGTAAATAAGTTACAGCGGGTTTCCTAATATTCCTATAATTACGGCTGTCTGCTCTTACAGTGGCTTTACACAAGGCGGTCTTTTAATTTCGTGATGTCACCTAGCGAACGATCATATCGAACCCATTAACACGCCAGCTAGCAGTAACCAGTAACATTAGGCTATTACACAACCCACTACAACTGCAAAGGTCCAACATCTACCCGATGGCGAAAAATGTTTTTTTCATTTAATTGTAACTCCGTATTATTTATTTTTATATTTTTAATTCATCAGACTTCCTTTGTCTTCATTTTGTCCGCAAACAATGTACCCAAAATCGAGGAAAGATAATTAAATTGTACTTATGTACCACATAAAAGAAAATGTAACTAATTTGGTACAATTGTACCCAAACGGCAACACTGAGAGGAGCTGAGGAGTAGGGATGCAAGAAAAGACAAGAGTCTAGGTACAGACCCCGGCCGTTTTATTTAAAGCTTCAACCCGATTCCAGGGTATTATGTATGGTAGTTTTGCATGACCCTCCGCTCGCTTCGCTCGCTACGGGGGCTCAACTAAAACCAACCTAACCAAAACTAACCCAAGGCTAACCCAAACTAGCCCTAAATTAAGATAAAAAGGTTAATTATAAAAAACAATAAAAAAAAATCTGTGGCGACCGACGGGAATCGAACCCGCAGCGCCGCGATGAGACGCAAGCACGCTACCCTCTACACCACCGAGGCCTTGCAGAAACTTTGCTAGAACGTAGTGAAATATGCATTTAATCAAAAACGTGATGCTGGTTGCATAACACGGGGTTTGAAGCTTTAAATAAAACGGCCGGGGTCTGTACCTAGACGCTTCTCAAGAAAAGCAGCGATACTTTGAAAGCATCGATCGATACGTTTAAATAGCATCAACAGAGACAAGGCCTCTTGTATCAAGTACATTTTGTACTCGATGCTTTTTCTTCGATTCTGAGTAGGTATCGATTCTTTTTAAGCCGTATCGGTATCGAAATTGGTTTTGAACTTGCGTTCTACGTTTTACCAGATTTCAACATCGAACATCGACATTCCGCAAACCAAGTAAACCAACAACATTCGACATCTATCTATGAATGCCATCATACAAACTTCCCATTTACAAAATATAGAGCGTTTTAAGATGTACTGGCGTTGCCATTGTTATTATCAAACAATACGATATCGGTGATTCCCCCAAATCGTTGATGCTTTTACTTACACTGACACTACCATATATATAATACGTATTATATATATGGACACTACACTAACACTAGTAACCTAACCTATAATTATTGTTTGTGTATTGTGTAGGGTCGTGTAGGTAGATTAATATTATTATTTTATATATTGGAAAAAATAGAGGTAAGTTATCACACTAATGATTTATGTTTGATAGTTTCATATTTCAGTACATTTATTTGATTTGATTGACAGTGAATCTCCACTCAAAATGTGCGAGAACAAGCCGAGAGCCGAGCATTTGATATAGATGAGTCGGGAGCGAGTCTGAGTGACAAAGAGTACAAGAGTCTTGTCCTGATGATGCTAACATGGTTAGCCAAACGCACGTCGAGTGCATATATTCTGTTTCGGTATTGTGGATAAAACTCTGTTTTAGTAATATATACATTAACAATATATACATATTAACAAATAAATACCTTATATATACTACAGACTAAGTTGGCACCTAACAAGCAGGGTTGCCAACTCGCTTCTAAAGAAAATCGGGACAAACTTGCCTAAACCGCGGGACAAAGAGGCCAAATTCGGGACAAATTATTTTAGAGTCAAATTGTAACAAAAACACAAATAGCGTCCCGCGACAGATACCGGCGGGACGCAGGGCATATGCCTCGAAAATCGGGATATTCCGCGCCCGGCGGGCGAGTTGGCAACCCTACTAACAAGCGTCCCCCTAAACCTAAGATAACCAAATAAATGACATGATATTTTAATTTTGAATGATTATTTTAACACTGAACTTATAATGTTCTTCGGTTTCATGCAGCCCTTCCTGGTAGGGGAGGGGGGCCATCCTAGGGACCTAGTCCTTGTCCTGGTTCTTTAGAGCATCACTTCGTGGATCTTCCTGAATGGCATTTCCTCTATGATCATCCTTCCTATGTTCCTGGTTATTTCCTGCGTCCTCATCGTGTACCTGAAGAATTTCGTTGCGGTCTCCGGTATTCTCTCATCTAGCGGCCTGGTCCCGTCTTCTCTGTACAGCTGTCTCGTCGTCTTGATATTCTCCCATCTGTAATTCATGTTCGTCCATATGTAATGAACGCCGATTTACCCTATTCCTTTACTTACTGTGAATTCGGCCTTTTCTTCACCTCCTGTTCATTATCTGTTACTGGGTTCGCAGTACCAGTGTGTTGACACCCTATTTTCGTCGTAAAATTATTTACCTATACACTTGGGCAACCACCCATATTTCGCTACCTAGTTGAAAACCACTTTATGCCTCTTACCCGTAATTAATTCTATTCTCAGGTATATTAAATATAATTAAATGAATGTAAGCCACATCAGTTTCATTTTGAAATTAATAAAACAATTGAAAGGGAGCATTTTAATAGTGGCTAAACTTGTTCGCGTATTTTTTAATATGACCTCGTATCTACGTCGCCAGACAATCAGTCCTTGCACATTAAAAGAAATTGACACTGGTATTATTATTTAGTCACTGTGAATTTTTTTCAGTGTATTAACTCTCCTAGAATATTATATTTTACTAGCCAGTTAAACAATTATGGAATAATAAAATAAATTCAAACAGCAATATTCTTTTCCGCAGTGAATTAACTAAATAAAATACGAAGTATGCTAGCACTAATTATTTAATGGGATACTCATTTAATTATCAAATACATACAGCAATAATGGAGGGAACACACTTTCGACACGTTACGTCACGCTACGAGCTGGCACGTACCGTGGCGTGTCATAAAAATTTGGATACAAGGCACATACAAGGCTAACACGACACGCTTCATACCCTGTATCTCGACTGAGTAGGTTTTCCCCGCTAATTTTATTTCAGTTCGATAAATACTATTTGTACGTTTAGTTTTAAAAAATGGAATGTGCCAGCAGTACCGATTCTGCTGATTGGGAAGAAGAACTGGAAGAGGCGGCAGTATGTTTACAAATATTAGAAAATAAATCAAGTTATGGGTACATGAGATTAACAAAAAAAGAGAATCATTAGGTGAATTTTATCGTTTTGTTCTAGAATTGCAATCTGATCCATACAGGTTCCATATGTATTTTCGGAGGCAAAAAGAAGATTTTGAATTTTTGCACGACTTGATTATAGATCGGATTTTCAAGAAAGATACATTTTTTCAGAGAAGTATTGGCACCAGAGAAAGATTAGTAGTATGTTTATTTATTTAATTTTTTTATTGAACATCAAATCTTGTACCTACAGTTTCAAAAAATAGTTGAAAAATAAAATAAGTATAACAAAAACAAAAAACTCTTTTCAACCTATGGCAGGAAATATTGATATACAGCACTTATAATAAATGTCTAATAGGTACTATACTGGGAGGTAGGTCCATCAAAAGAATTGTTATCCAACTATATTGGTGTCGTGCTTTTTCAGCACTTGAAGGAATAAATATTATTTGAGGTTCTTCTGTGTGTACAACTAAATTATTATTACTTCTGTTAGAAGAGATAGCCGTAACCCCAGTATCAAAAGAGAAAAGAGGATTCTATATTATTTGCATAAAAACTGTTGCGTTGTCGAATATTAACAACCTCGGGTGAACCAAGAGGAGAATGGGATATTTCAGGACTGGGAGAGCTAGATAAAGGAGTATGGTTTTGCTTAATTATTCACTTGGGAGTAGAATCGGGTAAAGTAAAATTTGTGTTTGTTGCTACTAAGGTTAATTTTGGTTTGTATCAGAAGATATCTGCCTTGAATCCATATTATTCGTACTAAACTGATTAGTGTTTTGCTTGCATGGTCTATTTCAGCTTGCAAATCAAAATTGCTTATTTTAAATTTAAGCTGTGCTTGTATAAGATATGGCAAAGTTTTCGCCGTTTTCGACATGCTCAAGTGTAACAAATCTGAGTCGTCATAATTGCTAAAATTTTTTGATATGGCAGGAAATACCATTTTATTATCTCATTCCTTATATTTTTGTTGTCTTATTGCAGAATTTTGTTTCATTATTTCTACCATTTGTTGCGCTGGACTACGAGTTTGGTGCACATTTTTTCCTTTTCTCAAATTCACTCAACTGTTTAGTAGGCTCTTGAGCAGATATATCAGCTTGTCTAGAACAGTTAGGGTACTCGACATTTGGTGAGACTCCTACTTCCTCTTCATGATCACAATTATCTAAGCCATTTTCATCTTCTTGTGAATTTTCAACCAGATGTGGTTCAGATGTTTCTTGGGAATTGTCTTCAAATCGTTGGCGCTGATCCAATTGTTGCAAATTTCAGAATAAGTATAGAGAAAAATGTGCATTTAATTTTAAAAAATGCTGCTGTGGAAAAAGGTCCGTGTGTTTTTCGAGCGCAAAGTAAGATTGCCGTTTTCGAAAGATTACTGCGCGACAAGCGGCAATCCGTTACTTTGCGCTCTAAATACACAAATAACTAACTATTTGATAGTCTGTATTTCGCTTTATTAAATTTTGGTTTAATCAGGTCCGGTTGGTTAAAATGCAATATTATCTTTACGTTAGGAATCTGCATTTATTGACATATTATCAGTCTTTTTTTCATTTATGGAAAAAACGGACTGTAATTTTATATCTGTCAAGTTGTTTAAGAATACAGTATTTTTCTTAGTGAAGGAAAATATTACAGAAGGAAAGTTGCTATTAAGAACAAAAATTCCTTAAACAAAAGCGGAAAAGCACCTGTGTATATTATATTTAAACCTCTAGTTATCTTACATATATTTAACTTACCTGAAATGTTCAAGTCTCGACCAATTTCCTCCCAAGATTCTTGACGTATCTGTTTATAATTTCGGCTTATAATGACTCATGTTCCCGTACCTTTTCAATCAATAACGCCTCCATTTTAATTTTTGAAACCACGAAAGCTAACTAAACAGACACACACAATTTACATAAAATTGTTTGCATACCCAGCACGAGTGTGGTAGAAGTGTGGATTTCCACAAATCAAGGACACGGTAAGACCCGCGTGTTACGTGCCGTCAGCGTACCGTGTCGGCTATACCGTACCGTGTCATGTGTGTGATCGAGACTCATAAAAAGAAAGGTAAAATTGACGTCCACACTTTTGTTACGGCACGCGCTAGCTCGCAACGTGACGTACCGTGTCGAAAGTGTGTTCCCGGCTTTAATGTTTCCCAATATACAGGCACTCTACGCCTCATTATTTAAAATTAAACTTTCTATCTAACGTTTCGTTTACTGAAATACTCATGAAATTCTTGTAGACAGACAACGTTAAATATACAAGCACTCCAAACATTATGATTTAAAACTAATCTTACTGTCTAACGCTAGCACTGTTTTGTTTATTGAAATATTCATGAAATTCTTGCAGACATACAACAGTAAATGTTTCAAAATATACAAGCACTCTACACATTATGACTTAAAACTAAACTTACTGTCTAACGCTTAATGTTCACCCGGAACCTGCTATCGTAGCCTCCATTGCTTCTGTTTGACCACTTTTTTCCCTCGACGGATGACTTAGTTATTTCCACGAGCCTTTAAGCTGAAAGGCACTAATTTCTTGGTCAATACTGTGACCATAGTAACACTAAAACTGAGCTTTATCCACAATACCGAAACAGAATTTTTGCACTCGACGCGCGTATCGCTAACCATGTTAGCATCATCAGGAGATGAAGAGGAGAATGAAAACTATCAGTTTTAATCATCTCCTGATGATGCTAACATGGTTAGCGAAACGCGCGTCGAGTGCAAAAATTCTGTTTCGGTATTGTGGATAAAGCTCAGTTTTAGTGCATGTTGCCGAAGGTTCCAAACCCCAACACAGACCATAGTAACAGACTTGAAAAATCAAAGCTATATTATAAACGCCCCAATCGGACATAAGGTCATAAGGACCCCCTGCAAATGGATAGACTTATAAAAATTACCCGAGTCCCAATTCGGACATTATGACGTGCTGCAAATGAATAGTATATTAAGACTAATTTTTCTTCGATAATTTCGTTTGTTCCCCAGAAAAATCTGGTATCTGTACACCTGCACCAAGAAAACACGTGCAATGATGCAGCATGCTCCAATTTTCGACGAAAACAACTAGTCGAGTTTTAACTGGTTTTTTACATTCTAATCCCCCAAGTTTCAAAATTTTCAATACCCAGCTTAGGTACGGAAATTAGCTCACACATGTGCATGTTTAAAGTTCAAGCGGTTACAGGAACCTTTTAAGGTCATGATTTTTTGTCTTTGATTTTAATTGACTGAGCTCTGGAAATTTTTCCTATTACACCCCCCTGGCCAATAGCGTTTTTTTAGAACAAAGGTTGGGGGACCTGGGTTTTTGAGGCTTGCGTTTAGTGTTAGCTATTTCTTGAAGTTAGTTTTCTCTAGTTGCGTGATGCAGTCGAATAAAAATCTAAAGTATAAGTCACTGCGTTTTAAAATCGGATCCCGAATCGTGTGAAGTTAAACACCATGCGGTTTATTGAAAGATATTCCAATGGTAAGTGATTATTATTTTTAATTGAACGGCTTTAGGTGCTTTTGTAGTCCACTTCTATTAGGTAAAATAATTAACCCCTTTTTATTTTCGCGATTCCAGCCTTATTTCGTGAAAGGTAAACTTTAGTTTGTTTATAATTTTTGTTAATTAAAATAAACTTATTGCTTTATTTGAACGTTTTCTCCCTGGTTGTTTCGAGACTTCATTTAATTTTTGAACGATTAAAATTAAATTAAATTTTTTATTTATTTTTGTTTTAAACAAATTGTTGAAACAATTCTTAAAATAAATCAGGTGTTGGCCCTTGGTTCGTCACACTTAGCAGTTTCCGTTCCAGCGTGAATAGCTTCTTTATGTTGGTCTTTGCTGCGGAGCTCGAAACCGGTGCGGCGTACATGGCTGTATGTGTTGTAGAGTCTGATCTTGATTGCCTCATGATGTAGGGGTATATTGCACTCGCTGCTAATCATGTTTTTTTCCTGGTGATCTGCAAGTGATTCTTGAACGTCAGCTTCGCGTCCAGAAGGACTCCTAGGTACTTGACGGTATCCTTGTCCTCTATTCGTGTCGCGTTGATCATGATATGTGTGATGTCTCTCCTGCGTTTTTGGCTGAAGTTAATCAGTTGGGTCTTCTCCTCGTTGATTTTCAGCTTCCACTTCATGAAGTATTCCGTTATCTGCCTGACATGTTGCTCTATTCTCTGCGTGGCCCTTATCTGCTGGGTTGATGATGTATAGACCGCGACGTCATACGCGAAGAGTACTATTTGGATATTCTGCTTCCTTGGTACGTCATTAATGTATATGTTGAATAGCGTCGGCGACATCACGCTTGCATGATGAGGTCCCTGCCTTATTGTTCGTCTCCTCGATTTTGTTCCGTTGATCAGCGTTGTTGTTGTCCTGTTCTTTAGGTAGCTCATAATAATTCTCGTGATGGCCGGTTTTATCTATCCTTGCTTCGTGCATCTTGGTGGCCATGGCCGCCCGCCATACCCGCCATACGGTGTCATAAGCCTTCTCCAGATCTAAAAGTGCCGCTTTCGTGGTCTTCCTGGTATTGTTTGCTATCATTGCATGATCCACTATCCTCGCAAGCTGCATGGCTGTTGCTTTGCCTCGTTGAAATCCGAACTGCTCTGGTATGATGGTTCCTAGTGTTTGGAGCTCCGCGTTGATCCTTTTGTTGAGCACCCTTTCGAAGACCTTTCCAAGGGTGGGTAGCAGGGAGATGGGTCGGTACGATGAGGTTTGGCTCCTGTCCTTTCTTGGTTTAACGATGACGATGATCCTGGCAATTTTCAATGTCCTCGGGAAGTAGTACAGTCTGATCGAGTCATTCATGATGTAACTTGTGACTTGAATCGGTGCCGGCAGAAAGGAAAACCTTAAAAAGAGAGGCGACAGTCTGCCAATCGATTTTGACAAGCACCCACTAACTTTTCGATGCAAAAGCTGCGGACCTGCGTAGTGGCAAAACAAGAGTAGGTCTTATTATGGATTTTCATGGCCCTCCGCTCGCTACAGGGGTGCAACCAACAGAAACTAACCAAAGCTAACCCAAGGCATGCCCAGAATTGAGAAAAAATTAATTAATAAAAAACCACAAAACCTTAAAAAAAGTAAACAAAACATGTCTTGCTACCGAGGTGAATCGAGCCCGCGGAGTACGAATGACAATCAGAACAGAACGTCTAACTACTACACCACCAGAGCAACGCCACCTCAGTGTAGGTGGCGCTGACCAGAGGCGTTGAAAGAATTTCGCTAGACCGTAAAGCCTTGGGTAATTCCATTGTCTTTTAATTCTGATACATTCAGCCATTACGCATGTCCGCAGCTTTTGCATCGAAAAGTTAGTAGGTGACCTAGACGCTTGTTCGATTTTGTATGGGCATGAGGGCATGTCCAAGCACATAACTTACAGCAAACCATAGCCACAGTTTATACCGTTACGGTATAAACTGTGACATAGCACTGCAATTAAGGGACCCAAAGTTTACTCACCCACCCTTGGAAAGGTCTTCGAAAGCATCAACGCGGATTTCCAAACACTAGCAACCTTCATACCAGAGCAGTTCGGATTTCAACGAGGAAAAGCAACAGCCATGCAGCTTGCGAGAATAGTGGACATCACGAGAATCATCATTAGCTACCTAAAGGACAGGATGACAACAACGCTGATCAACGGGGCAGAATCAATGACACGGACTCACTCAAGGAAGCGTGATGTCGCCGACGCTGTTCAACATATACATCAATGACGTACCAAGGAATCAGAACAATCAAATAGTACTCTTCGCGGATTACGCAGCGGTCTATACATCATCAATCCAGCAGATAGCGGCCACGCAGAGAATAGAGCAACATGTCAGGCAGATAGCAGAATACTTCAAAAAGTGGAAACTGAAGATCAACGAGGAGAAGATCCAACTGATCAACTTCAACTAAAAACGCAGGATAGAAAGGACACACATCATGATCAACAGCACACGGATAGAGGACAAGGACACCGTCAAGTACCTAGGAGTCACGCTGGACGCGAAGCTGACGTTCAATGACCACTTGCAGATCACCAGGAAAAGAGCAGGATTAGCAGCGAGCGCAATATTCCCATACATCATGAGGCAATCAAGACTGGACAAGGACACCAAGATCAGACTCTACAACACCTACGTCAGACCAATAGCCATGTACGCCGCTCCGGTTTGGAGCTCCGCAGCCAGCATAGAGAAGTTACTCACGCTGGAATGGAAACTGCTAAGGGCGATCATGAATTACAGATGGGAGGAGTAAGAGGATTTCAAGACGAGGAGGCAACTGTACAGAGAAGCCGGGACAAGAATAGAGAAACGGGAGACAGCGACGAAATTCTTCAGGTACACGATGAGGACGCAGGAAATAACCAGGAACATAGGAAGGTTGACCATAGAGGAAATGCCATTCAGGAAGATCTACGAGGTGATGCACTAAAGAACCAGGACAAGGACTAGGAACCCCCTGCCCCCTCCTCCCTACCAAGGTGGACTGCATGAAGCCGAAGAACATTAAAAGTGCAGTATTAAAATAATCATTTAGAATTAAAATATCATGTCATTTATTTAGTTTGGGTTAGGTGGACGCTTGTTAGGTACCACCCTAGTCTGTAATGTATAGGTATTTATTTCTAAATATGTATTTTTAAGTTTCAATTAGTTTCAGGTCAAACATAAAGTATCTTAAGGTAATTCATTATAAATAAATAAATAAACCGCTGCATGATTTTAACGTTAGACACATACGCTGGCAAGAAAATCCAGCGAAATAATTTTCACTGAAGGCTGCGCACAGCCATTCAGCCCTACCGAATTGTAGGTTATTTCGTTCGTTTGGGCTGTGGGCTTCACTGTTATGCAATCTCCCAGACTCCAAGACACTGGTTATTCTTGTTCTTCCGGACCGCCTACGACACACGTCATAGTTCACACTTTATAAAATCACTAATTTTTTAATTAAATTTCTGTTACATAAATCTTAAGTTTAAGAAGAGTGGAGTTAGTAAACAGCACAACACAGGATTAAACTCTTCTCGCTCCCGGGCAACGGAGGAGCATTACACACCCCGAAATGTACGAGTGTCTCGCGAGACAGTGTTACCACTGCTACCCCGTTCGAGGCAGATCTACCCCTTTTTAATACAATTTCACTCTCTCGCTCCCCTCGAACATATCTACCCCGCTCCCAAAATATCAGTTATAAAAAAAGTCAATTACACAAAAAAAATGTTATTCAATAGTTTTAAAAAAGTGAAATAATCAAGAATCTAGACATTGTCTTTAAAGAAGTCCAGACGAAGCTTTATAATAGTTCTCGGCATTTTTTAGCTGTCATAATAAGCTAATAGAAGTCACTAGAAAACGCGTGTAGGTTAATTTAACGATATTATCGATCGATATTGACTTGGTAACACCATTGTCTTTCCTGTATAAACAATGGTAACATCGAATGGTCACCCAAGGATTCTTGATTATCGTGATCGCGATCCTCGTGATTCCCCTGGGGATAGCGTCGTAAATCGTTAATGTACTTTCTCTGCTTTTTGGTAATTTTTCAGTTGACGTGCCAGGCCGGTTTTGTCGTTTTTTCCTCAGAAACACACAAATTGAGTATTTTACGTAATTTTTTGCCGTTTTTTTATTTTGGCGGAAACTTAAAAGTAATCAAATCTTTTGCAGGACAGTGGAGCGAATTGAGGTGCTGGGTGGGGTAAAAAGTTGTAGGAAAAAAAAAGAAAATATTCGGCTTGCAAAGACGAATTTTGTTAAAAATTTGTTATTTTAATACATAATCCAGTGGCATAACAAGGTTAGGGAAAAAGGACTCCACTGTCCCGTTGCAATTGCAACGAAACAACACTAACCGAAAGCATGCTCACTGAAATCGGAGGATCAATTTGAGCCGAAAAAGAGCCCCCAAAGTTTGAGTTTTCACACAAATTTTCAGCACCACTTCACAAAAACACTGGAAATATAGACAATACACAGCCGAAAATCTCTTTTTTTTCATTTTTGGCATGCCTTGAGTTAGTGTGGGTGAGTTTTGTTTGGTTGCGCCCTCGGAGCGAGCGTAGGGCCATGCGCGAATTGAAATATTAGTAGAACCATAAAAAAAATAGTCAACTGCAACGGGAAAGTGGAGCTCTTTTTCCCTATCCTTGTTACGCCACTGGAATATTTATGAAAATAGCACATATTTTTAACAAAATTTGCCTTTGCAAACCGTATATTTTCCATTTTTGTACACTTTTTTTTACCCCACCCAGCACCCCTATTCACTCCACTGTCCCGCGAGACAGTTGATGGTTTAGGTTTCCGCCTATAAAAATATTACTAAAAATAACGTAAAAACACTCAATTTATGTGTTTCCACGTGTGTTTCCGAGGAAAAAACTGTAAAACGACAAAATCGGCCTGACACCAACCAAAAATTTACGGCTTTTTTTGTTAATTGTTGTAGTGTGCTAAATCTGTGAATATATTCTGTCCAGAGTCAAACTGTTTAGTGATCAGTGAGTTCCTTGGGAATGTTTAGATTTATGCTTAGGCTTAGGTTAATGCAAAATTTGAACTAACGTCTAGCCGCTGACGGTAACTGACTATCCATATTGTATTATTATGGCTTTTTGGCATGGCCTTCCGTTCGCTTCGCTCGCTATGAGGGCTCAATCAACACGAACCAACGAAGTGCTAACCAAACCTAACCCAAAGCTAACCCAAAATTAAGAAAAAAAGCTAAATTAATAAAAAAAACAATAATTCTTAATTTTGGGTTAGTTTTGGTTAGTACTTATTGATTGAGTCCCTGTAGCGACCGAAGCGAGCGGAGGGCCATGCAAAGCCATAATAATACCATATGGATAGTCAGTTACCGTCAGCGGCTAAACGCTAGTAAAATTTGCGACTCCTAAATGAAAAATAGTGAATATATTAGCTTTTATTTATTCTACCCCTCACCGACCCAATTCCACCCCGCTCGTTTACGTTAATCTACCTCGAAAAAAAAAGTGCTTGTGGCAACACTGTCGCGAGAGCTTTACTTTGGCTGCCGTCAAGGTCGAATGTTACAAATGCGGATACAGACATCAAATTCATTCAAAGAAGGGGGATTCTTTGTGAATGTATTCGCGGAAACACATGCATATATATTACAATGGGTAATATTTCACTTTTCGCTCGCTACCGCTCGCTACGGGGGCTCAAGAAAAGGAAACTAACTAGGTGCTAACCCAAACGTAACCCAAGACATACACAAAATCAAGAAAAAAACTGTTTAGAAACTAAACCGTAAAAAAAAATAAAAAAAGCAACGGGGTTTGAACCCGAGCCGCCGCCGATAGCCACATAATTGAGACGTAACCATCTAAACCTCTAGAGCACGACGGCTTATGCTGCAAATTGATTGCATATTGCATCGCTCGAGTCAACGCCACCTACACTAGATCGCGCTGGAGACGCTTTTCTGCTTTTACCTTGACGGCAGCCATAGTAAAGCTCTCGCGAGACACTCATATCTGTTGTGGTACGGGCAACGCCTTGTCAGGCTGCGTACTGCAACCAGACCCAACCAGATTCTGGTTGACCCCTAAAAATATTGTAATATTGTCTATCAGTGTTGCCACCATTGCCAGATCATTGCTTTAATGATGCATTTTCAATTTTGACAAGCGACATTGCAGTTTTCAATCTTTCCCTCATGGCTCATGGCCGGTACAAGGGGCTGTGTAGTTTTTTTGTATATAATTTTATAGATTTTTAGGTAAATTTGAGACCCAATTTTACTGAATTTATTCCTAAATGTTTGGTTTTTATTATCAAAAAAATTACGTACTATACATAATTTTTGCTATTCTAATTAACTACGTGTCTTTGAAGGTTATATGTATTAGAAAGTTAACATATTGTTTTTAATTTTGAAGAAAAATGTCTCGCAGAAGAGGAGAAATTGAAGAAACGGATAAACTGACGCGTATCGCTATAGTGAATGCCGATAAGTGCAAACCCAAAAGATGCAGACAAGAGTGCAAAAAATCATGCCCCGTAGTTCGAATGGGTAAACTTTGTATCGAGGTTAGCCCGAACAGCAAAATTGCTGCTATATCTGAGGAATTATGCATTGGTTGTGGAATTTGTGTTAAGGTAATATTTTGAAATATAGCAGTATTATAGTATTTTATAATCCTGTAGGGCAGCGAGGAATATTTTTTCTACATTTTTTAGAAACAAAATCATATTTGCCTTGATATATTATGCTTGTTGGTAATTAGTTTTCTGTTGTCTTACAGGAACATGTTTTAAAGAGGTTGGATATCTCATAAATAGCCTAAAATGAGATTTAACCCACATTGAAAAACTTCTTATAATTTAACTAAGAAATCTTATTTACCTTTGTCTTAAGAAGATTCAGTGTTCTGAAAATAGCAGTAGTTGTACCTATATTTAAAAAGGATGATCTGATAATTTCTAAGTTTCTGGAGAAGTGCATTTCTTTTCACAAGCTTCTGTTCTAAAGATCAGTTAGATTTCAGAGAGACACGGTACAGTTCTCAGAATTTTGGGATTTGTTTTGGGCATTCTTCTTGTTAATCTCATTTTAGTTCCCTGATCTGATTGTATCAACCATGATGACTCACATATTACCTATAACTTCACCGAAACTAAATTAATGACACCGTACTGCCGATGGAATCTTTTAATAATTACCGAAACATTACCTGAAACGTCATTAAATTATTGTATGTACTCAAAATAGACAAAATTCGGTATTGCCAGTGTTGCCAGTTGTTTGTTTGGCAATCAAGATGTTTTTTGTTTTAATTAGATATTTCATAACTTTTAAAAAATATTTTAGTGAATTGATCAAATGACAAAAAAGCACTTTAACAAAATAATGTATAGGATGGGAAATAAAATAAATAAAAACACAACAGTTGTTTTATTTTTTATTCCAAATATAGGTACGAAGCATTTTTTTAGTAGGCTCAAACAACAAAAGCCCATCATTCCTTTCAATACCCTGCTTAGTGTATAATATTGCTGCTATATTTTCTGTATTTAAACAGTTTCTATGGTCAGTTTTAATCAAATTCAAGTCGTTGAAAAGGCACTCTACAGTTAGGTACATTCGAAAATGGAAGAATGAAACAAGAATGAATAATATCTTGCAAACTTTTGAAAATTGGCATGCCTGCTGCATTTGTTAATTCAAATACATCTTTCCAATATTTCTTGGAATTCTCTGTGTTTAATTCTAAATTATCGAAATCAAGCAAAACATGTTTTCACCATTCATTGCTTGTCAACAAATTTTTTAAAAAAAGGGAGCCTTAAAAAACTGATCTTAAGCTTTTTATTTCATACTTTTGAGCAGCTCTGGGATTTACAATTTCTATCAATGAGAATAAGTCATTTTCGAAGTTAAGCCTTTTTTTTAATTTGATCTACCATTTCAATGTAAAATGAAAGACAATATTTTAAAAAACTTAAAATTTGCTGGTCTTCCTTGACCTCATTTCTTAAATTATATATTGATTCTGTAGCAGTGGCGTAACTAAAAATTTTTGGCCCCAACGCAAAATACATAAGGAGGCCCCCCTTTCAGTCACAAATCACAAATACTAAATAAAAATTAAACCAGCTTTAATTTTTTTATTTATTTTACATATAACATCAAATTATTTATTTTTTTATCAAAAGAAGCAAAACTCTAAAATAACTTTAAATTTTAACCAAGTAGTATTTATTAACGAAGTTGTAAATATTAATGAAATTACCCTAGTTTAAAGCTACACTCGACATAAACTTATTAAAATCTAAAACGATTTTTTCTCGTTTTACACACTGCAAATTCATATGCATATTTAAGATCTAATTTGTTGGGAGCTTCACTTTCGACGGAAATTAATCGATCTTGCATGCCCTATTTGATTCCTTAAATACTTAGTTTACTAAAAGATTCTTCAGCTGACACATATATAATCGGCATGGTAAAAAATAATAATAGGTCAATGTAAATTTGTTTAAATCAACATTTTTTTTGGAGTCATTTCTTGATTTAACTCTGTTTTTATAAATTGTAAGAGAAATTTTGCAATATGATTTGAGAATATTTTTGTTGATGAGATTTTGTTGAATTTATGAGATTTTTAGGTTGTAAAAACAAAAAGATGCCACTTATCTTATTTAAACCTATCTAGTTGTTAACTGAGATTTTATAATGTCAATAGCTGATAAAAAACACCAATTTAAGCCTCCGTTGTAGAGATACCCCAAAACCCCACCTTAAATTAGAGCCCCGGTCCCCCCTGTATGGTCTAAGGTAGCCCCCCATGTGGTGCACTTACCATAAAAATTTCGAACCTGTACCTCTTCCCGTTCTCCCGAAATTAATTATTTAAGTTTTTACTTCTCCCCCCCTCCGTTGGCCAAACGGGGTGGGGTACGTTGTCCCGTTTTCGTCCAGGATCTTCTTTTTACCACGGCTACATCCCCTGAAAATTTCAGCCCTCTACCTATACGGGAACATGCAGCGTTACGATACGTTACGTTACGTAACGGCTCGGTCTCATTCAACCCCCACAGAAAAAAAGTGCAGAGCGCGCCTAAAGAAGTTTTCACTTCAAAAGTGTCCCCTGGAATCAAAAGGATGATCTAAAGTTAGTTCATCAAATACTTTTTTTTTAAACTTGTCGCTCACTCCTAAAATTAGTTGTAATGCACCATTTCAGAGCAGTTGTTCGTGCTTCTTTTAGAACCTCATTAAAGCGTTGACGGTAGTTTTCCCACATTCCTTTTTGTCCTTAGTAGAACAGAACTAGCTTCGTCCAAAGCAATTGTTTCTTTTTATAAAACTTTGGACGTAAAATTCACTTCTGATAACACATAATGTAACCTAATAGATAAGAATACCAACTCAACTCAAAGTCTAGCATATTTTTCTTTATACGCCCAGCTTCTATTCTTTCATCTCTAATTTTACTTGAAAGCTCAATTTTTTTAAGTTTTTTTTTTCACATTTACATCTTAATGATTTATTAACAAAATGACCTAAATCACTTTCTAGTATTGTGTCTTTACTTGATATTACGGTGTCTGACGATATTTCAGCTTCATAGAACTTTTTAGTTTTAGCACACAGACAAATTAGGTCGCTTGTGCTGATGCCTGTGGCTTAGCCACCTGAAGTTGTGTTATACCGATCAAATATTCTGAGTGATCTTCGTCTTAAGAAATATAATTATTGTCCCCAATGTCATCGCGTTTGGACGTAAATGGTTGCAAATTTGGCTCAGACTGCGATTTCGTCGAACAAAAAACATTTTCGCAATTTTTCTCTAATTCCAATTATTTTTTTAGTTTTCTTTTAATTGCGGGCGCTCTTATATTTTTTTTGTGGTCGCTCATTTTCAAAACGTAGGAAAAATTAGCGTATCAGGTACTAAAACTATAAGATAATGGTAAGGTAATACTCTTGGCAACAGGTTAAAATATGTCAACAAAACGGGATTCCCGGGATGTCAAACCAAAAGACGATGGTGCTCACTGCGAATCAAATCAGGACTAATCCTGATCGGCGACTGACGAGTGTCGCGACGCTGATGTTGCCAGACTTTTCACTAGGTATTAAATTATGCTAAACTTAATAAAAGAGAAACCTTGCTGGACAGAAAGGTGTTCCGAGGTTCAGTTGACAGAAACCTTCAATATTAGGCACTGGACGAGTGGGCCCCCAGGCCTGGGGGGCCCCAACGCATTGCGTTTACTTGTCTTATGGTAGTTACGCCACTGTTCTGTAGTCAGTGTACCCAAATACATTTTCTCAATTGGTACAAAATATCTAGCTTCTTTATGATGTAAATGAATAATATTATTTTTTTTACATGGGATACATCCATATAGTTGCTGCACAAATTTCTCAACAAGGTTTCAGCTTGTGGTTTTAACCTATGCAAAAGAGGGGTCTCAGACTGAAATAGTGCATTGAAATCTGTGAGCAAACCCAACACATATGACATAAACTCTAGGTAAAGTCTTGTGAATTTATTATTCATGACACTGAGCATATCATCGTTTGTTTTTTATGGATCCTCCAACCTAAGCCGTGGTTAACCAGGGGTATGAGGATCTCAGCTGCAAATTTGAGGTGCCTTAATACATTAAGGAGGTTCTATCCCAATAATATATTTTTACAAAGTTACTTTTCTAACTACAGGAAAACTTATAGGATGCTAATATGCAAGGCTAAAGAATTGGATAGACTCAAAAGGTCGTCAAATCAGGGCAGGATGTCATGGAAAATCATAAACGAGCTTACAGGTAGAACTAGTTTTCATAAGAAGGGTATCTCACTTGATCCCAATATATTGAACGAATTTTACTGCTCCGTGGCTTCTACTGTGACTAGCAATATATCATGTGACATCGATCCTATCAGCTACTTGTCACAGGTCCACGGTGCTGATAGATTTCGCTTTCGTCCAATTGGTCACAATGACATAAAATGCACCATAAACGAGATGAACAATAAAAATGCCTCAGGCTCTGATGGCATATCACTTCAAATTCTTGCTGAGCTTCCAGATGAAGCTTTTCTTGCCTTGGCATATGCGATAAATGACACCTTTTTCAATGGAGTGTTCCCTTCATCCTTGAAGGTTGCTACTGTAGTCGCTATACATAGGGGGGGAGACCTCGGTAGTCCTGCAAATTTTCGTCCCATATCTTTGCCTTCTATTCTTTCCAAACTATTAGAGACTATTGTAAGAGACCAAGTTGTTGACTTTCTTGAAAGAAACAACATCCTAAATAAAAACCAGTTTGGATTTCGAAGGGGCAAGAGTATGGCGGATGCAATTTTCAACTTTATGGAATCTGTACTTCATGCAATAAACCAACATAGTTTGGATTTCGAAGGGGCAAGAGTATGGCGGATGCAATTTTCAACTTTATGGAATCTGTACTTCATGCAATAAACCAACATAGGTCTTCGGCTGCAGTGCTTTGCGATCTTTCGAAGGCCTTTGATTGCGTCAGCCCTGATATTCTGTTAAAAAAGTTAAACATCTACGGCTTCCAGGGTACCGAACTGAAATTCTTTGACTCTTACCTAAGTTCTAGATTCCAGGTGGTGACTGTGGATGGAAGGGTGTCTCAGAGGAGACATATTTCCAGTGGCGTCCCTCAGGGATCCGTTTTGGGACCCTTACTCTTTATCATTTACATTAATGATCTTATGAGTCTTGATATTACCGGCTTGTTTACAGTCTTTGCCGACGACAGCACAGTCACTTGGAGTCCTGAGGATCCTGTGGTACTACACGACTTGGTCTCCACGGATCTAAAGAAAATCAAAAACTGGTGCGATTCTAATTTGCTGTCCTTGAATCTTTCCAAGACATATGATAACTTTTAGAAATCTCAATCTTCCCGACGTCTCACTTTCGTATCATACATTGGGCTCGGTGAGCTCTTCCAAATTTCTTGGTCTTAATCTCGACTACAGCCTAAAGTTTGACGAACATGTTCTGGCGATCAACAAAAAAATCTCGTCGGGTTGTTACAGTGTAAGAGTCATTGCATCTGAGCTGGGCAAATCAGTCGCTAGAATGACATATTTCGCTTTGGTTGAATCCCACCTGCGCTACTGTATTCCATTCTGGGGCTGCTGTAGTAATCTATTATTTTAGTCAGTCTTCGTCATGCAGAAAAGAGCTGTTCGTTTCCTTTGTGGTGTACATCCTAGAGCTCACTGCCGACCTTTTGTTTATATCAAATAAAATCCTGACCTTGCCTAGTCTATTCATTTTGGAAACAGTATGCTTTATCCACAAACACCTCTCACATTTCCCAAAGGGAGGTGGTCACTGTCATACCCGGCAGTCTGCTGACTTGAGATTGCCCATCCCGCGTCTTACTCTTGTTCAGAACTTCTTGATCTACAGGGGACTTAAAATGTATAATCATATACCTATTGATATACGCGATAGCTCGAATCTAAAAAGATTCAGAGCCCGATGTAGGGTTGTTTTTCTTGAGTTAGCGTTCTATTCAGTCTTACTTCGACCATGAATTTTGACATGAAGCCTGTGTTGTAGCTTCTGTCTGTGTGTTTGTTGAGGTCATTGTGTGCGGTTTGTGGCGTTGAGGTCATTGTGGGTGTTTTGTGGCTTAGACCTGCTTTATTGTTTTAAATTTTAGCATTAGCAAATTTTATTTTGAGACAAATTAACATACCTATCTAGATGCAAGTTTGTAGCATTAAGGTCATTGTATTGTTTTATAGCTTAGATCTGTTTTATTATTTCATATTTTAGTATTAGCAAATTTTATTTTGAGATGAATTACAATACCTATCTAGATGTAAGTTCTACCAGCTTTGTCAATAAGAATTTTTATTTCATATGTAATTCTTGGACAATAAAGCATGTTTTCAATCCAATTCAAATTCAATTCAATTCATAAAATATGCAAATATGCATTTAATGGGCCATACTGTTCAAGTACTCGATCAACACAGGCTTTAAGTGAAAGCCACCTGGTTGTGGAAGGGGACAAAATTTTATGTGTATCAGTTTGGAAAACTCTTGAAACTCTTTAAATTTGATTTGCTTAAAAAAACTTCTACTGAAATGGGAACCTAAATTCCTTAACAGATCTTCCACAGATCTTGGCAATTGCAAAGAAGCATGAGAAGTTGCAAGATATACGGAGTGACAAGAGCACTTAAAAATACAATATTATATGAGGTAGATCATTTTTCAAAAAAGCATTAACTGAATTATTTTCTCCAAACATGACATTGCAGGTATCTGCAGAGAAACCTACTAAATTTTAGAAAGGTATGCCTTTTTGGGTTATTGCATTTTACCTAAGTCGAGGGCCTTTCCAGAAGTTACCTCAACTAAATCAAAAAATTGTGTTATGGCTCTTACTCTTTTTGCACAAATAAATGACAGTAAATGCTTGATTGAAGCCCTATTGGTCATTTCATCCATAATTATAGAAAATAATGAACCTTTTTCATTCAATTCATTGTTTAAAATTGTCACCCAGTCAACTTTTCATTATGGCTGTAGCTTTAGTTCTTTTGAGACTAAGGTTTTGGAGTCTGGAAATAAATCAGTTAATAGGGGACCCAAAGTATCCATCAATGCAAAGGGCAGATTTTTAGTTGCCAAAGGCCCACATAGCTTTATTTCTGCTCTTCTTGTATTGTCTGAATTCGGATTTACCTTAATATCAGTAATTTTGTTGTTTTTAATTGTTTTATATTTGGTTGATATACTATGACGCCTTATATCATTTTTGTGGGCAATAATATCTAAGCTATAAACTTTACAAAAAGCATATTCATTTCCCTTGCTTGTTTTTTAGATAGTTTCAGCCAACCTTTAAAAGCAGGAATTTCCAACCATGCTCTGGCAAATTTATTGACCTTGGTATATATTTTTTGCTACTTGGAGTACTTGGTCAGCTTGGTCCTACAATAAATTGTTCATATGGAGAGTAATTTTTCAAAAATCAATAAGTACTTACCCTTCTATATTTGGTAGTGCTTGTCTTGGCTCACAGCTTGGCTCAGGCTCTCAATGACTTTCTTCTTTTTTATTGCTTGGTTCAACACCAATGTCTTCATCTTCAAAGGGATCTTCCTGATCTTCCATAATGTTTATTGCAGTGCTTGAAGGTGCCCCATTTTCATTTAGTATTTCAATTTCATCAGATTTCTGAATATATACTGGTTTTACTATACGTTTTTGTAATAGCAACAGGAACAACTACCTGGGATTCTTGTGAAGCGGAGGACACACTGGATAAAGTAGGGTTCGAGGTTAAATTCAACTGAGGCGTACCCGTGTTTAGTTTGATCAACCACTTATCCATGTTACTGACTACCACCTTAATCCTTATTCAACAATAAGTATCCTGCACCAGCACCACTGGTTGTACCAATTTTCCCGAACAAAATACAACTATATAACTACAAAATCATTACCCGATTCACCTATAATAATATGAACATTCTGCTTTTGATATTTTTGGCAAGAAAAATTAAGTACTCACCTATTAAAATACCCACAGATACAGAAATAAATAAAATAATAAGCTTAGACGAGAAAAAATTAATATTAAATTAAATGAATCCCTAAGAATTAAATTCATTTAAATCAAATCACAAATTCACAAAAGAAAACAAATCTGAACTGAAATCTGAAAATCACCAAATCAAAACCTAACCCCAATCCGCGAAAAGAGTAAACTTCTGCATACTGCACTGTGATTGTTTTCTTTTCCTGTTTTGAATTTGATTTCTTTTTATTTTTATATATGAATTTGTTGCATCATATGTAATTAGTTTTTAAACTTTAAATGTAAGCAAAATTGTCTTATATATGAATGTTAATCTCTTAGGCTATAAAGATTATTTTGATTACTATTATTATTATTATTATTATTTTTATTTTTATTATTATATTTAGCCTTACGGCACTCGCATTCCCTCTAAGGGGAACATTCACTTATCCCTGATATCCCGGATATCAAAAGGATTAAGCTCTGACGGAACCCTTTCCATGTTATCGGGTCCTTGGTGGCATCTACGGATTATTTTATTATTATTATAAGAAAATAACAGCTACGGAAGACATTAAAGAAATACCACCAAGTTGAGAAGTCGCCGAATTTTGGGAAGGAATATGGTTAAATCCCTTACAACATAATCATATCTGCATTGTGGATTTAAGAAGAACGAAAAAGACAAGAAGAGATAAAACCACAATCGGACTACAAAATAACAATAGAAGAACTGGCAAGCATTATACACACACACATAAAGGCGAGAATACACATGCTTGTTACACGCATAGAAGCATGCCTGTCACTGGAAAATGCGTGCTACTTGCATGTGTGACTCTCGCTGCTTGTTAAAAAGCACACTAGAATAAGCACGCTAGTAGATCGCAAGACGTTTGATTTTTCTGTACAAGTAGTGCGATTTCGTCGAGCGGATGGGGGTGGGGAGGCAGGCATACAAGTCGTGTCGAAATATGTGTGAATAACGTCGTTGCCATGCTATTTTACACCATGTGTATTTTTGGTAGTCCAAGGACAAGTAGCTAGCGTACAAGTTACTGGACACTGGCATGCTATTTTACTTGCATGTATATTCTCGCCTTTATGCCCAGGAACGGATCAATTACAAAACTTTTGGTATAAACAGCTCACATTAAATACCCTCGTAAATACCTAACTATTCAAATAAATATAGTAATAGAAAACCCACTATTACCACATATATGAAGTCAAACAACCACAACACAGAAAATCCACTTAATTTGTCAAATTATAACCTCTTTGCCGATACTGTATAAAATAATATCAGCAATGTGCAAGAAAATAGATCAACACCTTCAAAAATATAATGCAATTTCGGAAGCGCAAAAAGGCTGTAGGAGGAACGGTCAAGGATGTAAGGAACAGTTAATAATAGACACTGTAATAATGAGACAAACAGAAAAACAACACGGAACCTATGAACATGTTACATAGATTACAAGAAAGCATTCAACTCATTACATAATACAAAATACGGATTTCAGATCAAACATGAGAATAAAGTATAACACAAAATTTATCACTTTCTCTATATGAATGACATCAAAATGTATGCACCAAAACAGACATAAATGAGGGGACGATTACAGATAATATTTATTCATTTATTTAGTACTTACATGTACACCACAGTGCAAAGCTCCAAATTGTAAGAAAAGAGTTAAAGACAATTAATCGTAGGGCATTATATAAAACATTTGCAAAACTTAACATTTAATACAACTCCGATAATATAAGAAGAGAAAAAAAATCAAGACACAATACACTTCAGTGAGTTGGCACTTAAGTTAAAAGTATGTAGGTGGTTAAACTTATCGTTGTACATTGTAACCATTCGATCCACAAATGCTCTCTGGTAGTTGGTTCGGTGATAATGTTGGTAGAACAGTTATCGGTGTCTTAAAGTTCTAACTGGTATCTTGAGGTATAGGAGTCTCTGCGAATTGGTACTATCAATCTTGCCGTTTATCAGTTTATGAAGAAAAAATAGAAGGTTGTTCGCTCGGCTAGCTTGTAGTGATTTAAGACCGCAGAGCAGGAGTCTAGTGTCATAGGACAAATCGCGGGAGGGAAAACGATGTTTATACAATAAATATTTAACAAATTTATTCTGCACTCTTTTGAGCCTAGATATGTGACACTGGTACTGGGGGGGACCAGATGGTATTGCAGTATTCCAGTATATTGCGCACTAAACAGTTGTAAAGTGTGGTAGTTGTCTTTGTGTCCGATATCAGTGCAGTGTCCCTCTTTATAAATTCAAGTAGCCGTAAGCGTCTCGAAACTATCTGATCCACATGTCAAATAAATGACAGATCTTTGTCAAACAACACCCCTAGATCATTAAAGAAAGTTACCTATTCAAGAGTCACTATCGATGGTGTAATTGTGGTTAATTGGCTTGATTCCCTTGTAAAAGCCATTTTTTTAGAGGAAATAACCACATACATTGGAATGGAATGGCAAGTGCAAAACATGTATATAACAAGGCAAATGAACAGACGAAATGAATACAGAAACTAGATAGCCTGCAGGAAGATGAAACAAACAAATAGTTGGGATTTCAGCAGAAGGATAGACAACACAACAATAAGCAAGCACCTAACTGAAGAATACAAGAAAGGCCTAACACTAAACGTCAACATGTTTGCCATTCCGCTCCTCGCATATTCTTTTGGGGTAATAAAATGGACAACAACAGATATAGAATTTATAAATATACTCACAAGATTTGAACTGACGAAACGTAGAAAACTGCACCCAAATTCATGCAAAGAGAGACTGACAATAGATAGGAATGAAGGAGTAAGAGGACTCAGCTATTCACATATTCCACGCAAATCAGATAGAAATCCTCAGAAAATAATTCCATAACAAGGAAAGACAAGCTTACTTCTAACACAGAACAGCCAAGAATTGGCTGGTTGGGCATCTCTCACAATCCGGATCACAATCACAACGGATGCAAACATCACAAGATAAAATAGAGCAATGTTCATGAAAGAAGTTACATGGAAAGCACTTGTACAATATTAACAACGAATATATCCACAAAGAAGACATACTAGTGATAGATACATCATGAAAAAAAAACAAAGATAAATGATAGATGTCAGGAAATGCCATCAACCAAAACCGACTCAATGTTATTGATCTGAAACAACTTCATTTTGATACAAAAATACATCATCATCATATACAGAAAACGATAATACTGAAGACATGCAATATAGCCCGAACTTTTCTTAGGCAGTAAACGCACTAGGGAGAAACCGGGAAAACCCCGAGAAAAAATGAAAAACCATTATTTTAATAATATGTAATTATTAGTATTATTTAAAAGGAAACAATGAAATAATTCTAATTTCATCACTCAGGTTACTAAACTTATAACTAGAGAAGTAAAAGAACACCTGGGTATTAAAAATACCTGTACAGGGTGTTCACCCCTTTAACTTTGTTAATTTTTAAGCTACAATAAAAATAAAAAAACGAAATTGTTGGGTTTTTTATGTAGTTTTTGCACACGTAAACAAAAAAACAAAAAATTGAATAGTATACAGGGTAGATCCAAAAGAACCAGTTTTTTAAATCTAGCCTCCATTTTTTATTCGACTTTTCGATTCTACCTAAAATTCTAAGGATTTTTAATATAACACACTATATGCCTATTCCTAATACTTTAGGAGTTATTGAGAGTTGAAGTCGCTATTTTTTAATTATAATAATAATTCTTTAATCATTTTTAAAACAGAACATACAAAATCACTACTCGAAGCAATGAGGTCGAATTGAGGAAACTCAATATTTACACCTCAATGAGTTCAAAAGCTAAACAAAAAGTTATATTCTTAGGTGGCTGTTGCCATAAAAAAATAAAAGAACAAACAAAATAGCGAATTCAACTGTCAATAACTCTTAAAGTATTAGGAATAGGCATATAGTGTGTTATATTAAAAATCCCAAGGATTTTACGTAGAATCGAAAAATCGACTAAAAAATGGGGGCTAGATTTAAAAAAATGTTTCTTTTTGATCTACCCTGTATACTGTACAATTTTTTGTTTTTTCCTTTACGTGTGCAAAAACTACATTAAAAACCCTACAATTTTGTTTTTAATTTTTTTTTGTAGCTTAAAAATTAACAAAGTTAAAGGGGGGGGGGACATTATGGGTGAACCCCCTGTACAGGGTGTTCACCCATAATGTCCCCCCCCTTTAACTTTGTTAATTTTTAAGCTACAAAAAAAAATAAAAAACAAAATTGTTGGGTTTTTTATGTAGTTTTTGCACACGTAAAGAAAACAACAAAAAATTGTATAGTATACAGGGTAGATCAAAAAGAAACATTTTTTTAAATCTAGCCCCCATTTTTTATTCGATTTTTCGATTCTATGTAAAATTCTAAGGATTTTTAATATAACACACTATATGCCTATTCCTAATACTTTACAAGTTATTGATAGTTGAAGTCGCTATTTTTTAATTACATATAATAATAATTATTTAATCATTTTTAAAACAGAAGATACAAAAGCACTAGGTCGCATTGAGGAAACTCAATATTTATACCTCAATGACTTCAAAAGCTAAACAAAAATTAATATTCTTAGGTGGCTGTTGCCATAAAAAAAATAAAAGAACAAACAAAATAGCGACTTCAACTGTCAATAACTCCTAAAGTATTAGGAATTGGCATATAGTGTGTTACATTAAAAATCCTTAGAATTTTACGTAGAATCGAAAAATCGAATAAAAAATGGGGGCTAGATTTAAAAAAATGTTTCTTTTTGATCTACCCTGTATACTATACATTTTTTTATTTTTTCCTTTACGTGTGCAAAAACTACATTAAAAACCCAACAATTTTTTTTTGTTTTTTTCTCTAGCTTAAAAATTAACAAAGTTAAAGGGGGGGGGGGGACATTATGGGTGAACACCCTGTACGTGCTTTGAATTTAAATTATATTTCAACAAATTTCGGAAAATCTTAAAATTTATGTGCGCATTTAAGTGCTCGTGGGTATTTTTGCAATTTTTAGTCATATCTTTGTAATCTTAAGCAATATACTCACCCTTCTTTATATTTCAGAAATGCCCATTTGAAGCTATCACTATTATTAATTTACCAAGTAATTTACAACGTGAAACAACTCATCGTTATGGTAAGAACTCTTTCAAGCTGCATCGACTTCCTATTCCTCGACCTGGAGAAGTTCTAGGACTTGTTGGAACCAATGGTATTGGCAAGTCTACTGCTCTAAAGATTCTGGCTGGTAAACAGAAGCCAAACTTGGGTAGATATTTGGTAAGTTATGATAAATTTTCTGTTTTTATAATACAGATACAAAATGTAAGCAATATTTATTTAGCAACTTAACTTAATTCATTAGAATTACAAATACTTAAATATGAATTTTCTAGGATCCACCAGACTGGACAGAAATCCTGAGTCATTTTAGAGGAAGCGAATTACAAAACTATTTTACCAAGATTCTGGAAGATGATCTAAAGGCCCTGATCAAGCCCCAGTATGTTGATCAGATTTCGAAGGCAGTCAAAGGCACTGTAGGACTATTGTTAGATAAGAAAGATGAGTTGAAAAATCAGGATGATATTTGTGAAATGTTGGGTATGTTAATAATATAGGACAAGTATTAGATATGAAAGATTAGTCAAAAGATCAGGATGAAGTTTGTGAGATATTGGCTTCTTTTTAATATAATATTCTCTTGTTTCACGGACTTAACTATACATACTTTTGAACAAGATTTTTATTCTTCAGAAAATCATTTGCTTCTCTAAAAAGTGTTTAGCATCATCATTGCCTTAAAATATGCAGGATGTACCAAAAAAAGTTAAAGTGTGACTTCTTGAATGAAAAAAATCTTAGTAGCTTAGTTTGGGTTAGTTACATATACTGAGAGAAACAGGATTAATGATGATGTTTTAAAATTATTTCTCTCAGTGACCAGTGACCATAACTTAATAAATAAAAACTTCATTTTAACCTATTTGTCTGCCTTTTATGGTGTTTATATTAATTTGGGTTAGGTTAGGAATCCACAGTGTATTGAAAAAAATAAGTTATGGAGTTTGGGTTAGTAATTGATGTTAAATTGTTAAATCTTTTTCTGCTTTAGAGATGAATAAATTATTTTAAAAAAAGTACTGAACTTCATAGATAACAGTCTGTTCAAAGCCATGAGATACTGATTTGGAAGTTCCATTAATATGAGTTTACGGGTATTGTTCTTGAGCGGTTTCGGACCTTTCTTAATGACCGGTGTCTTGGAATATATCCCATTTTTCATGTATACAAAATGATCCGAATTATGTCAACATGCAGGGAAAATTTATTCCCTTTGCGGACGGTACTACAATTTTATGGCACTTGATAGAAATATTCAGGCTCCACAATTTAATACCGCACGATTTGATGAAGGTATGAGTGTTTTAATGCAAATCTGCTGACACTGAATGTGGACAAGACTCACGTTTTGGGATACAAGCGCACTGGACCGAGTGTCGCTAAGGGGCGGCTACTAGTTGGGCATCGGTGGTGATGCAAAATTTTTGGGTGTGTTGCTGGATGCAGATTTGAAGTTTGATGGGCATATTAAACTTGGTTAAGCAGGAAGATCACTTCTTTTTGTTTGGCCGTTAGGACTATTGTTGGGGTATTGTAACTAGGGACTTTTTCAAACCATATTTATTTTACAGAAACAAGCAATTAGATATTTGTGGGACGCCAGGCCAAAGATTTCGTGCAGGCATTTATTTAAATCCCATCAAATATTAACTCGATCATTGTTGTTTCTTCGAGGCACCATGAGCATTGTTTTCAAAACAGGGTCATACTATCAAATTTAAACTCCCGTTACCAAACACACACCTACGCTTTGCCCTTGCCTATCTGAAGTTCAGGTTTGACCAAGGAATCCCTTATATATGAAAGTTGAAAATTGTTTAATCATCTGCCTGTTAAAATGACTTCTAAGCATATACTACTTGGCGAACATTTTTGGGCCTGTATATTTAAAAAAAAATTAGAGCTAAAAAAGTAGCCGAGAATCGAAAAAACCGTGACCACTGATCGATAGGGAATTATAGGTGAAAAACTTTAATGTTTTTCTGTTTCGAAAATGTCGCGAAGTTTTGAGGGAAAGTGTAAAAACATCGATTAGTAGTAGGTAAAAAAATAGTTTAAATTTTTTTTTTTATAGAAAAATCAATCATTTGACACGTATATACACCAAAAACGGTAAAAGAAGACACTGTAGGAATGATAATGCCTTTCATAGAGAGTGAGCTAGTTGAATTTAAACTTCGCCATTTCGAGTTTTGACGCTTCACATCATCACATAATATTTTACTACTAGAAAACCGAATAATGTGGAGTAAATTCTCGCATTTTGAAGTTTTCACTTCTATCGTGCTGTCTTAGGCACACACCATTTTTTTTTATCTGACATTGTCTGTATTGTTTTGCTTCACGTATGATTTGCTTGTTTTTGTAAATTAATTTCTAATAAGATTTTTTGGTCTTTCTCTGGTCAAGTTTAAGATTTATGATATTGCGTTTCAATCTTAATATTAAGGTGCATATATAGACATACATCAAGACGCAGGTTACAGATGAGCGTTTTTAATAGTTTTTGATTAGTGATCGGCCGATACCGATATAAATATCGGTGTATCGGTATCGTATCGGCAAATTTTGCTGATAATCGGTATCGGCAATTAAATTAAAGCAGTTTTATTTTATTTATTTTGAAATACAAATCTAGTATTATAATTTCTTGTAATAAAACAATAAAACAATCAAATTACTTTTAAATTAATTTTTATTATTTTAAATAACACAGCATCAAGAATTTAACATTGCAAATAAAGTGCACTTATGCAATTCCTCTACACTAAACAGGAAATAACAAAAATAAAAGTTTGATACATGTGATTATTCATGACGTAATGGGGTATAAACTACTAACTAGTAATCAAAATTTAACTTTCAAATCTGCTTGATTTTTAAGTAAAGGCATATCCTTTTTATTGAAATCCCGCCATTCAAATGGAGATTCATTTCTGTCAATTACGGAAGTTGATAGGTAGAAACTAATTTTCCTTTCCAGTTTTTCTAATTTGTTTTCAATACCTTTACTTTTTTTTGATGGTTCACTTGCAAAACTTTCATATGACTCCCAAAAAGAAGAATGTGGTGCTGGCGAATCTCTTTTTCTTTTTGCAAAATACGTACTTTTATTACTTTTTGCTAGAGGCAAATCATCATCACTGCTTGACATTGAGTGTTCTTCCTGATCCTGAGTAGTAGGTGGCTGCTAATTTAAATCTTATTCCTCACCAAGAATTATTTGCTTAATTTTATGTAGCACAGCAACTCCCAATGCATCGTCAACAATTTTTCTTCTGAAACGAGGGTCAAGAAATGTAGCTAAAATCAAATACTCTTTGCTTAACATATCTTTGAAACGGTGTTCCAAGTTTTTTTCCTAATTCATCTTTAAATGTTCCCACACCAAAAAAATCCTGAGTATCCCTGCATAAATAAGCTTTCAGTGTACTTATAAATGGAATGATTTCGGAGATGCTACTGCTTTCATGACTGGTAATTTTTGTAATTTCCTCAAAAGGCTTCAGGACATTAGTAAGATTTTGTAAGAGTTCCCATTGACGGAAATTAAGATCTGCTATTCCAGGGCCGGGATTTTCAGCAATATATAAGTTAACGGCACGTGTCACCACATCTTGTATCAGTTTTGTATGAATTAATCCTAACTGTTCCTGTATTATTTTTAACTTATCGCATGTCAACTGGAAATGGTTAAAATGACCTTCAATTCTTTTTGAAATGCTTATAGCATCCAATACTGATCGCTGGCATTTTAGTGATTCTGTAACCACCAATTGTTTACTGTGTATAAAACATGCCTCATAAACGATGTTAGCATCTTGCATCGCTTTCTTCCTATTTGCGCATTATCAGCAATTGCAATATGAATCTTGTCTTCAATCCGCCAATCTACTAATAACTCTTTCAAAATTTCGGCAATGGCAGCTCTTGTATGACTGCCCCTGAATGGTTTAATGGCTAACACAAAAGAATTCCGAAATGGAGATCTGCTACTGCTATTACACCAATGTGCAGTTAAGGATATGAATGAGTTATTATTATACTGCTCAGTCCAAATATCCGTTGTGAGTGACACTTTGCCATTTAAGTTAGATATTTTTTCTCTCAAACACTTCTTGCACCTCTCATAAATATCTGGAATAATTTTCTCTCGAAAATATTTGTGTCCCGGTATTTTATATAGTGGCAATGCTTTCCTAAGTAATCTTTGAAATCCAATGTCATTCACGATTGTAAAAGGCTGGTTGTCAATGGCAATCATTTCACCAATCAAGTAATGGAACCGTTTTGCTTTAGCCCCATTGATATCCCACATTTTAAAATTATCTACAAATTCTCCAACGAATAGTTGTTGAGATGAGGCACTGGAACTGGACGCTTTTGTACCTGAATCCTGACCATCATTTATCAATTCTAGAAAAAAAAAAACAACTGAAGTTTCCTGCCAACATTTTTATTCTTCATATAAATTATCCTTAAATCAATATACTTTACATTTTAAATCAATATCTTATTCATATCTTATCTGTTCCACAAATTATACTTCTTGTCTCATCAACTTTCTTTAGAAATTACAAAGGAAATTACAAAAAAAAAACTACCTAATATTTAATAAAAAAAAAACAAAATATAGATGGAAACTAATTAATTCCTTTGAGTAAAGTTATTAGAAAAGTCGTACATACATTTTCGTGACTTGTATACATTATTAAAAAGATAAAAAGGAAGTACATAATATACTTTGAAACACTATATACATAAATAATATAGAAAAACCCTACAAATTTAAAAAATGAAGATAATAATTTACATCGTATATAGCTAGCAATAGTTCACGGTGTGACACTATTGTTACCTTTTTTTTTGCTGTTAAAGCTACAAAATCAGCTAAATTAGAAGAGTTTGTGTATTTTTTTACACTCATTATAAAAATAGTAAAGAAAAATTAAAACAATTAAAAATCTCGTTCTTAAAATATGGGCAAAAATGATTTTTTTCTAATAGAACACCTTGTATATTATGTTCTTAATTCCTAATCAATATAGATATTTTATTTTATTAATTTGTAAGCACGTACTTTTATGTGATATGGTTTTTAAATTAAAAATAAAAAGGAGCTATCTACATTTAAAATTTAAAATAATATGCATTTTTAATATAAAATGGCAAATTTTAAAATTTTAACTTTTAACACTTAGATGACCAAATGCAAATTTTAATAAAGCATTAACATATTATTATAAAATTATAGTACTTATCAAGCTTCTCGCCAAGCTTTTCATATTCCGATTTATGGAATCTCAACATATGATGCTTCAAATTTGAAGTATTTGCTGTTCGTCCACTTCCTCTCAAGGATACTACAGTCTTGCATATTTTACAAATGGTAGCATCTTTTTCAGATTTAGCGATCACCTTTTTTTCAAAAAATTGCCATAAAGAACTTTTCTTTCCTTTTGTTACATTTGATTCGCTTGCGGCCATGTAAATAACTTCTTTGTCTGGCAATTGTGAAGTATTTTGCTGCTCTCATGAATTCAAAAATTCTGATATTTTTCTTTGCCTATTATCACTATTTTCCCCCAAGGTTTTTTATTTGCTTCGCATAAAAAATTAAAATATTACACAACACTTGATAGTTTATCTAAAGAACACCAATTAATTGCAGAAGTAAAGAAGTATAGGTATATCCCAACACTTTCCGTAACTCGGTAATCCGCCGCACCGCCCATGTTTGACGTTTGATTCGAGCGAGCGGCTGACGGGGAACTACCGAAATTATTTTCGCGTCCATGCCAGATTTGAATTTAATTATATTTTTAATTTTAATGTTTGCAAATTTGCCATATATATATTAAATACTGTATTATTAATATTAAATAATTTTAATATCAATGTTTTAAAATGTCGCACAGTGGGACGGATTCGCAAATTCGCGATCGAAATCTATTGCTTCAAAACTAATAGCTATATTGAGCAGTAATTGCGGTATTACCTTAGCTAACATAAAATAACCTAACCTAACCGAACCAATCATAACCTCACCTAAACTAGTTGTTTAATTGTGCGGTAATTGTTTTTTTTTACTATAACTGCTTGAAGATTTATTTTGCGGTAAAATAAAGGAAGAACCCGACAAATCTTTAAAGCTCACGTAATTAATTGGTAATCTGGTTAAAGGATGCGCATTTTAAAATAAAAAAAGAAATGGGAAGTTGTACAAGTAAATAACTTTTCCCTATGTAAAATATGTTGATTCAAAAATTAAAATATTTGTTCGCTACTAGGTTTTTGTATACAGAATAGTAAAAAATGCTATAATAATTCATCCTCATCCTCCTCTTCTTCTGCTTCCAAGAATTCTTTTTTCATCATCTTCTTCTTCTTCGTCCACACTTTCCTCTCTCTCCTCCTCTTTTTCGACTTCGTCTTCTGTTGTAACAATTAACGATCGCATTTCTGCATCAATAATTTTCACTCTTTATTTTCTACAACTAAAGCCACTAAGGTAAGGGTCAGAGCTGAGCAAAAGCCTATTGAATAGGTCTTCGTTGACTTTTCTTCCACTGATTTTTCGTGCATATCCTTGCCGATATTTTCTGGTATCCTTGTTTTTTGCTTCTTGGGCCTCTTCCGAAAGTTCAGCAATGGGTAGCAGGGCATTTTGAACAATAGTTAGGCCATGTATTAACAGCTTGTGCACAGATATAGGCATATAGTACCAGTTGTTGTGGTTGCCTCAGAAAGTAATTGTGCTGCAGCTACCTTACCAGATTCTTTCAGTTTCATGGCAGTGGCAAAAGACAATTCTTCGCTGGTCTTCTTGGAGCGAATGTCTTCTGTTTTTCGGCGTTTACCTATAACTGAACACTCATCGAATTCCTTAGATGGTCGGCCGGCTACAATAATTTAAAATTTTAGAGAGAAATTATTTAAAAATAAATACCCTTATCTTTTAATGTAGAGGCTACACTTGACGCAGAAGAGGATCCTTGTAGACAGCGAATAACTACCTCTGGGAAGACAATTTCATTCTCTAGCCATTTTTGGTATTTCAGTGAAAATCGTTCATTACTTCGGTTCACACTTTTCCAATTCGAGAAATAGGACGCAAAAATTGAATTTCTAATAAGTTGCGTCAAAGTTGTAGTGGCATTTGAATTGCCATTTGTTGTACAGTATTCTTTCTAAAAATCTAAGACACAGTTTTTACGCTTTTTCACCGTTTCCTATGAAAATTCCATCATTATTTGATGTAGTTATAACCTTGTTATAGGCATGTTTAACGTCATAAAATGTTCAAAATTAACACAACAGATCACAATAATTATCACGAAAACTAGCAAAATAAATAACAATGGAGTTACACAGAAATCACAGAACACCCTTCCGTTCGAAAGCTTTAGAAGAACTGAACTTATTTGGTTTGCAGCGCATACCGCATAACATTAATCCCACTACCTGCCCGTTTAGGCATTAATCCCCCCCTCCCTGCCCTAAACGGCAGGTGGCAGCAGCCGCTCTAATTTTTATTCCATTCCTGGAAGTGCAAGAAACCCAAGTACCATTAGTTTGTAATCTATTGGTGTCTATTACTAAACGAAATTACAGATTACTTCTTAGAAGTCTACGAAAATACATTTGTTCTGAGAGCGGTTTTAAACCTAATAATATCAAACACTATCAGAACTTTATATATACCAAAATGTAGCCAAAAGATCATACTTTCACTCTGTAACCGAATTAGTATAATATTATTATTCTGCTAGTTTGGAGGAGTCGGCAGATTACCGCTTTTTCGTCAGTAATATTAGCATTTATGAAATTCAGCAATTCTTTAAAGTTTAACAACTTATATCTTTTATTTGCATTCTACAAT
>MU181925.1:1043412-1076818 GCA_016904865.1 Pissodes strobi | reverse complement strand
ACCAATTTGGGGAACTTGCTGTAAGTCTAATCTTAAATTATAATGTATTTGTAAAACAACTTAAGTGGTATCTAAATATTAGTTAGAAGAGTTGTAATTAGTATTCTCGAGGCCAGAGCTTTAGAGCACTGATAGAGAATTATGTATTTATTGTATTGTAATATTGAGTTGCATTAAATAAATGTTTTCTAATTATTCAAATTAAATCTAATAAAAACAACCATTTATTTTACACTAAATTACTTTACAAAGAAAAGCAAAACAAAAAAAAAATAAGAATACCTATCTAAAATTTGTTACTCGAGAGCACTGGAGTTTGCAAATTTACCATTCCGCAGATAATTAACATAATGTCATCAAAAACTTGTATTCGGCAAGGGAGTATATAAAATGTTAAAGATTCGCATTGTTTGATTGACTCTTTCGATATGTACCCTGGCTTTTGAAATTAGAATATTTTCCTTTGATTCGTCCTCTGTAAATTGCGTCTTTTTTTTATACATCTCTTCTTCAACTCCTGCTGCATTTGTTAGTTTAACTTTAATATCACTATTTTGGCTCAGGAAATAGTGGAAATGAATGTTTTTGTCATTTCCTTTTCTGGAATGGCAATCGTAAACACAATTTGTTTTATGCTTCGTTTTCGAGCCAGAAGCGATTGTTTTATGTTTGTAGTCACAAAGATATACACTTTTAACGTCCAAAAGCAACTATAAAATGAAAAACTCGAATCCACGAGTCTATAAATGCTTTGAAAGATACGATCTCGACGAAAACCTCCATGTAAAATGGCCAAATGCCGGTCGACGATTACTCGCTTTCTAGGTTCAAATTTTTTCCGCATAGAGGGCGCATTGATTTCTGGAGTTGCCAATACCTATCTTTAGCTGTTTACCAAATATTGACAGTTGAAAGTCGGATATTTTGACACTTTGACAGGCTCTAAAATCTAAACCGCACAAGATCAAAGAAAACGGTTTGCACATTCCTATCTTAAGGTTTCATAAACTATCGAGTGACAGTATCTTCGAATTTAACCTGCGGATAAAATTAACCGGAACTTTTAAACCTCCGGTTAAATTCAAAGTTACTATCATTCGATAGCTTATGAAAACCCAAGATAGGAATGTGCAAACCGTTTTCTTTGATCTCTTGCGGTTTAGATTTTAGAGCCTGTCAAAGTGTCAAAATGCCCGACTTTCAACTGTCAATATTTGGTAAACTAAGATAGGCATTGAGTCCAAAAATGTAGTAATATACACATACATATATCAAAGTGACCCCTAGCACTTTTATTTGATGTTCAATTGTTTTTTGCTGAACATATTCGAATTCGCGGGAGAAAATTACATAAGATGCCTATTTCAGTTTTTTTTTTATAAAAGTACAGGGAAAGTCAAAAAATCGCCTGGTCTAGTCCTCGTTGGATAACTCTGTACATTAAAATAATAAATGAAGAGTGAAGGCTGTGTGCATGTACGAAATATACTAAATGAAGCAAAAAATTTTAATCCAAAAGGACTTCTTAAATTAGCATAACAGAGCGCTTTCGGCCTGAGCCATCATCAATGTTACTTGTCCGTGGAACAAAAAGACATATCCACGAAGAGGAACAAACAACACCAAACGACAACGGTCACATCAAAATATAGATTACAAGTTACATTCTTGAAAAAGTTCATATAATTTAACAGTGTTAAATTATGAATTGACATAATAGATATGTGACGACACAATATTGAGTACGACACTAAAGGTATTGATATTAGTGCATATAATTAAAGGACCAATAGGACTGATTGTGACGTCACCCTGTGTTTTAGCATGTATTTCCTTACAGCCTTTTAACTGTCGAACGACATTCAATATTTATCTAACATTTTTAAAAACAATTTTCATTAAAAGTTATGCCAAAACATACAATTATCAGTGGAACGTTGAAAATAAATAAATTTTCCTCTTTTTAACCAATTTTCTACTCCTATATAACAGTCATCAGAAAATGATTTATACCCCTATTTCGAAATAGATTATAGTAAAAAAAATCACTAAATTGCATGATTGTAACAAAGGGGGTTTATAAAGTAAATCTTTGCGAGATCGTACATATCTATCATTTTAAAAATAATTTATGATTTTGAGACAATTTTGAGATTCATTTTTTAGTAATACCTGCTTGATTATATTTTTGGAATTGCATACGCAGTATTTAAACAAGAAGCTATAGGTATTCACTGTATCTAAAAGTTGAAAGCTTCATTGTCACACCGAAATTAAGCCAATGCGACAATTATTACCGTAAAACCCGCTACTAGCAAATCAAAACAAAATGGTTGCAGTCATGTGGAGCCCAAAAAAAGTGTGCAAGCGCACGTGACGGGTATCTCCCTCCGCACTTGCTCGCTATATTGATATTGCTTTGCGACAGTTTGTTATATGGGGACTAATCAAAACGCGCTTTGATGTAGATATTAAATTTTTGTTACTTAAAATTAAGGGGACCAGAATTCTTGTTGACCAATGCGGGATGGAAGAACGAATAAGATAGATGGCGCCTTAGAAAATTTTCCGGTGCCACGCACTATTTTTTCAAAAATTCACCGAAGAATAAAACACAATTTTAAAAACTATTTTTTTTAATAAATTAATTATCCATACTAAGAAGTAAAAAAAATACGCAATATAATGTCAATTTTTTAAAACATATTTCTCTTAGCTGTGAATTTTTGTTAAAAAAAATCATTAATAATAATAATAATAATTTATATTGCCAAAAAAATACACAAAGTACATTGGGTCGTCATTGAAAATACAAAAAAAAGACAAGAAAAATACAAAAAAATGCATTAGTTAAGCAAAAATAAAGAAAAAAAAAGAAAATGGAATAATATAATAGTATGGTAGATTACAAAAAGGAAAAAAGAAACAGAATATTTACGTCGGATACAGAAACATACAACACAACATGTTAATACAAAAATGTATTTAAATTCAGTACAAATAATGTAAAAATATGTATATAAATAACTGTGTACAGACAATTACATGTACGAACAATAAAAAACAACTAAAGCACAAAAAACCAATGAATAACAGTAGTTAATAGATACAGCATTCTATTTACTTGTCAGAGAGGCAGTAAAAGTACCTGTTCAAAGATTTAAGGCGAGCTAATGGTGATTTAGCTGTGAAAATCCATATACTCGTCAATCGCATGAAATGCCTTAGTAGCAAGGAAATGTTTTACTTTGTTAGCAAATTGATCACCACGCATCGCCCTCAACCCATACGGTAACCCATTATAGAGCTTTACACAGTTCTAGAAAGGGATTTTTTTTATAATGGGCTGTTCTATGTAGACGAATCTTAAGCAATTCACTACCCCTGGTATTGTGATGGCTTGTAGATCCTAGTCTCTCAAACGATGAACGGTTACTATTGACAAAGGATGCTATGAACATTGTTAAGAATATCTTTGGATCACGCTGTTCAGAAGTTTCAACAGATAGCATAAAAGTACTTAGAATAGGAACGCTCGTAACTGGAAGTGAGACCTGTCAAGATTATAATGACTTCTGAAGAGGACGTTACAAAAGTCTTCAGGAAAGTAAAGGATATTCAAAAAATCCTTTATATTCAGAATTGGCCTTTAGTGTGGATAGAGCTAAACAGCAGCAAATATGGCTATAGGAAATTAAGAGAAGAACTGAATATGCTTGTACAGGAAGGTGAACAAGATTTAAGAATAAAGTATGTTAAGGGACAATTCAAAATAGTGAAATTAAAAAAGTAATTTTGTTTGACGAACCTGCCAATATTTATGGAAGTAAAAAATCAGTCAATAGGAGTGACAAAAATCGTTTAACTAGTGATATGATGAGTGTGCATCAAAATATAAATTTTCTTCGGAATAAAATTGGGGAGTGGAAATCTTTATTAAGGACCATATTGGCAAGGCAGACATAGTATGTATGACAGATCACTGGATGAGGCGAGAGGAAGCAAAGTCCATCGGAATTGACGAATATAGCATGACATCTTGCTAAACAAGAGGAGACATTATAAATTGTATAAATTAATTTTATGTGGCGATTTCAATATAAATCTTCTTGAAATTTGTAGTAACAAAGATAGCTTTGTTGAGTTGCTTTTGACTTTTGGCTTGACTAAAACAATATGTGATCCTACTAGGGTGACGAAAAGTATGGCTAGCCTGCTGGATAATTTTTTTTTGTGAATTTCGAGTATAATAAGAGCATTGTTATAGACTGTGCACTCTCAGATAATCACGCATAGTTTCTTGATTTCTATTGTGAGAAAAGGGCAGATAAAAAAAGACCTACTAATACCAAGGAGATTCTTTACCAAAGTAAAGTTGGAACAGTATCGTATTGAACTTTTAAATGAATCTTGAAATGATACATTAGGAGTCAACGAGGTATTTTATCAACACAATAATAACAGTCATAAACAGGATAGTTTGTGAGCATAAACCGAAACGTCAGAAAAATAAAACCAAACTCTGGCTTATTTACTTAGAAAAATTATTAAAAAGGGGTAAGCAAAATCCATTTTAAAACTTATGCCAAAGTACTCAAGAGGGTTATCGGGCAGGCTAAAATTATTTAAACCAGCATCATTGTTATACATTAGCGTGACAATGAATACATAACAAGATGTGAAAACAAGGGAAAGGCTTCCTCGACATTAATTAATAAAATTACGAAAAATGAGTGAGAAAAAGACTGTCTTTGATGGATTTAAAGATAAAGCAATGACATATAAAGAACACAGGAAGTCTATAAATGCCTGCCTTGAGATCAGAGGAGATAGTGCACCGGATTACACGAGAGTTAAAACGAACGCCAAGAATATTTTTCTGGTTAGTGTAACTGTTCATGAGATGTATGGCTGCATTAGGGGTCTTAAAAACAAAAAGTCAGTTGTTGAAGATGACATGCTGGCAATACTTAAAAAGGTAGCTGATTTGCTAACAGAGCTATTTGCTCACATTGTTAACCTGCTTTTTCAAACGGGTTTTTCCTAGTAAACTCAAAATTGCTCTTGTTAAGGCAATGATAAAGGAACGGGTGACACCGCCAATCTCAGGCCAATATTGCTGCTATCTAATTTAAGTAAGAACTTTAAAAATTTACTTTGCGAGAAAATAGTTAGATTAAAATTGATATTTCAATCATCTCCTGATGGTTAGCGAAATGCGCGCCGAGTGCAAAAGCTCTGTTTTGGTTGTGGTCAGATCAAACAAACGATCATTGTAGTAAAATTGTCCAAAAATACTACTTGTATTTTTTTATAAATAGAACACCCTATACGTTGCTCACTAATATGAAAAATTTTTTGTACCTGTTTTCAAAAATATATGATATATCTACATTTGCATTGATTATTTTTTAAATATTTGATATAACTATTTCAGGATTTATACCTTCTTGTGTGTTCGCGATGGCTATGGATGGAAAGTGGTAGTGATATTTTGTGACGTTTGTTATCAAGTGATTCAAAAACGGTCAGAGAAATAGGAGGAAACAATCTTTCATTTTTGTAAACAATATTCAATTCGAAAGTACACGCTGGAATTTTTTGGTGTTGATGCCGGGCCAATAAATTCTTTACAGTTTTCTACCAAACTAACGTTTAATAAAACTTCATTTATACCCTTCATGCGGTTTGTACCGACGACTTGGTCAAAGCATTTCAGAGTAAATAATTATTTAAAAGCTCTGGAAAACTGTATCGAATGTTGGGTTTCTTACGCTACCAGAGATATCTGATTTGGGCAATGCATTTTTCAAGATAGTCCTGATTCAGATTTCTCGTCATTAAAAATATATAATTTTTGATTTGAACATTGCTCTCAAAGTTTTTTTAAGCATTTGATTATTATAAAGGGTTTCTAAATAGTGCCGGTTCTCTATTCTATTTCTTGAAAATCAAATTTCATTGTTTTTAAGTGTTATTTTATGACACACACTGACTGGTGAATCAAAAAAGTTAAAAAATATTAATAATAATAATTGTTCATGACATACATAAACTCTTATATTATAAAAGATAATATTAAAAAGCTAATAATGCCAATTTGGAAATCAGCTGGTTCAGTGTCAATTCATCAGATAATAGAAAACTCAGTGGCTACAAGTGAAGGTTCAGCAATTGTTGGATATTACTTTATTCTTTATATTCCGAAATTATTACACTTTATGCTTTCCACTTTAGTGCAAATATTAATATTTGGAGCATACGGAGATGTAAACAAAACAATTTGAATTCATGTGAAGTACATGATATCAGCAAACAAATAATGTATTTATACATATTATTATAATTTTTATTTGTTTTAGATTTATTATTGTGGTGGAGCACGATTTGAGCGTCTTAGATTATTTGTCAGATTTTATCTGTTGCCTTTATGGTGTACCTGGTGCCTATGGTGTAGTTACTATGCCCTTCTCTGTTCGTGAAGGTGAGTCCCAATTATTATTTAGAAATCGTGTAATCTACAAAAAGTTATTTATTCGCATGGTCTAACGCTAATTAATAGCAGATTTCAGCTGTACCATCTCTGTTGAAATGTTTTCATGTGCAATGAACAATATAAGAAATTCTCAACATTTCTCTTTGGAAAGTGATCACATATCAACATAAACTAGATAAATCATTGGCAAGTCATTTTGCAGTTGATAAAAGGAGCTATGCTTGACAGTGATATCGCAAATCGGTGAACATAACAAAACTAATTAGAGTTTCGCTTGGAAAAATGTGACATATTGTCAGTAAAAAATTACTATGGCTATAGGGATTCATCTCCTCTTGTCAGTTACACTAAATAATGCATTTCATATCGAACATGTTGAATCAAATCTAGTAGAAAATTTTAATTAGAAATATTCAATTTTGTAGAGACACATCACGCTGTTTTTCAATTTTTCTGATTCAGATAGTTTACTGATGTAAATATTGTTATAGCGACGTTCACAAGTCGATGTACATAAGTTAAATGTTTCTAAATTAAACTATAGCCAAACAAAAGGTACTCAATAAATCAAATGTCTATGATAGCCAAATAACTTATACAATATAGAGAGTTAAGACAAATGCTAACATATTCATACAAGCATTATTTACACATTTAAATATTTATGTATATAATTGCAGGTACACATTAAAATAACTAGATCATCTTCTGAATAAAATAAAAACATTATCTCTTAAAATCTATTTAATTGTATTTTTGAATAATAGGTAAGGAAGGTCCCGTATTTCCTTTGTAAAAAATCTTTATAGCCATAAAGTTGGGATAATTTTGACATTAGTTTAGTATGAAATACTCCTTCTGGTTACATGTTAATGATAGTCTGGCTATGTAGATCCTTGCACATAAGAGATTTTTCAATGTGAAGATGCCCGGAAAAGTTAAAACCTTTAAAAGTATTTCGGCAGTTGTTGCGCTGCCTTCGTTAAGTTGCTGCAAGAGAGGCGACTAAGAAATATGTACTTGTTTAACTCTGCAGAGCATTAATCAATAAGTAAGTCCTACTTAAGCTTGGGATTCAAGATAATCTCTAAAAATCGAGCCGAGGTTCCCGTTTCCAGATTGAAATGACAATATGGTTCTTTTTGGTGTCATTTAACATTAATCCATTTATAATCATTAATCCATTTCTAGTAAACCACCGGGTTCCTTAACTGCTCTTCTTCAAACTCTGGAGAAGCATCTCTTCCATTTTGGTTAATTAGGCTCTACATAATTGTGTAAGGATTATTTGTCCTTTTTATACGTAATCGTAGTACTCTCTTTTTGCATTTTTTGACTGCTTTCTTATATTCTTTTCTATATAAGTTATGTTGGGAGAGAAGTTGTTAAGATGAATTTAATGTATAAAAATTGTTATAGAAGTTTATGGGTTCCCTAAAGTCTCATAATATGATCATTGTAATTGTCAATAGAGTTATTTCTATTTTGTTGCTGGAAGAGATTCGTGAACAGATTTAGAGGAATTATCCAGAAATATTAATGATTTATTCCGGAGGTCCGTAGAGCTATCATCAAGAAAACGTCATAAAATTTTCTCCACCATGACATAAAATAGTATCATGCTCTGTTGAGTTAATGGTCCTATAAAGTCATGGTCCTTATAGCTTGAGTCAAGATCAAATCCTGTAACACTCACAACCTGTGCCTAATAGTTGGAAATATCAAAATCTCTGCTTTCTGGGATACACTGCCTTGTTCCAAAATTAAAAATACATTGTTCAGACATGGCCTTTCGTCTGAGAAAAATTACCCGTCAAAAGCCAAAGAACCCTATAAAATTCTTAAAATCACAGTATTCACAATATATCTCTAGTAAAATTGTTTAATATTGTCTCTTTATATTTTTATCTCCGCATATTAAACTCTTTCCTTGTCACGCTATAATTATTGCTTACTAATTATTACCTTTCTTTTTCTAAGGTATTAACATATTTTTGGACGGTTTTGTCCCAACCGAAAATCTTCGTTTTCGTGATGAATCGCTGATTTTCAAAGTGGCAGAGTCCGCAACTGAAGAAGAAGTTAAAAGAATGAACCATTACGAATATCCCTCCATGACGAAAACCATGGGTAATTTCAAGCTAGCGGTGAGAAAGGGTCAGTTTTCTGATTCTGAAATTTTGGTGTTGCTCGGGGAGAATGGTACCGGGAAAACTACCTTCATCAGAATGTTAGCTGGCAATTTGGAACCAGATACTGGTTCAGGTAAAAAAATTACTCTTTCAATTATCTTTTAAGTCCACGCAATTACATATTGAATTTTTTAAGCTTAAATTTTATAGTCATCAAAATTAATGAATCCATTTTAATGTGAATAAATCGCTTAGTTTTATTTAATGAAATTTTTGCTTGCTAGTGCAGGAGATAACCAGATAGCATACAATTCAAAGGCGAAGGAAAAATAATTCTGTCTAGTCTTGCCTTTTTAAAGCAATTGCAATTTAACTTTCTTGTTTAATCTTATGTAATTAAGCATGCATAACATGACTTTTGCATTGCAGCAATGTATATGTACTTTTAAATTATTTGAAGGATTATCTGGAATTTATTTTGTATAGATACTTTACCGCAACTTCATATCAGCTATAAACCACAGAAAATTAGTCCAAAATCACAAGGACTCGTCAGACAATTGCTACATGAAAAAATTAGGGATGCTTATATTCATCCACAGGTAAGAATATTCTATTTATTCAAATACGCTTAGTTATGACTTTTACAAAACCTGAAGAATCTCAAATGCATTTTAAGATGAAAATAATAAAAAAGCAGTAGATACTGTAATGAAATTGATCAGTTGGGCGTCAATTTGTAATGAAAGCTAGCTCAGTCGCCAATTTGTAGCGAAAGTTAATTTATTTAATTAAGTATGGCATTGTGCGCCATTTTGTATGCATGAGACTCGTTTTAATCTTTCTTAGGGGGTGGATTGTCTCTTTTATTAACTGAAATTTGTTTGGGCGCCAGAGTTCCTAGAGACAATGCGAACCGAAGATGAATACTTAAATATCAATAACTATAAAGATAAGAATATCAGAAATTTGCCCTTGTAATTCGTGTCTCACACACCTCAATCTTGCGATAAATTATATTAATTTTACAATTAATTTACAAATATGAGTGATGGTATCATGTGAAATGAAGATTATCAATGCAATTAAATTACAAATATAATTGATGAAATTATTTAAAATAAAGTTTATGAATAAATTTACTTAGTGATGAGAATTAAAATTAAAAAAATTTAATTATAACAGATAGTTGATCTTTACAATAAATTTATCTTCTGACTGACTGATACTTAACTTCGTTCAGTTATTCTGTAACCATGCGATCGTATTGGGACCTCCACTGGAACCGCCTTCCGCCTGTTCCCAAGTTCAATTGAGTTAGGGTTATCAAGGACTTATAGGTAATCCATGTGATGATTCCCACCAATTTGCATGGTACAGCTGTCGTCGGCGTCTCAAATCAGTCGTAACATGTAAGAAGAAATAGACAAGTCTTAGACCAACGTATACTGCTAATTAACTAATATTCAGGGAAATATCATGTGAACATCAGTGACACTGCTGAGCATGAGGAAGTAATCAACAATTTGAAAATTTACTGGTTAAAGCAGATATAATCAAAACCTTGAATTACAATTTTAAGTTAAGCAAAAATTATAAATATCTACTGGTTAAGCAAAAATTATAAATAACTACTGTTACTCAAGATATTCTTTTTCTTTACTTTAAGATATGAAATTGAAAAGAAATTATGACCGAAATTTAAAATTTAAAGAAAATTATGGAATTACGTTCCAATTCAGTGACTCTCGGCAAATCCAAATAAAAGATAACTTGAATTTAATGATAAATAGAAAAATAGAGATACAACCTCTCTAATAACGAGTCTTATAACTCAAAATAAGTAATTTCTAGTACTTTTCATTTTGACCCTTAGCACATAAACGATAATTGAGTGTAATTACGCCTCAATTAATTGAAGATAACGTTAAGATAATCACTATCTCGCATCGAGATAGAAATTTAGATAAAAGATAAAAAAAACTAGATAAATTTACACATGTGAGATTAACCTCTCATAAATGCAAATTAATGCCGGTACATCAGTGTTGATACGAGACAGGGCAAGTGCTAATAATTATATGCTTGATGTAACAAATAAACTGAAAATTTAATTAAATGATCGTGAATATAACAAATATTAAAACCAGCAATACTCTGCGGGTAAATTCGGAGAAATTCTACTGAAAATTCAATTTACTACCTTTGCAGGAATATATAGAATTTACTCCGAGAATTCCCCAAATAATATTGTACAATTTGAATGGAAATACGTAAAATAATGTGCGTGACCGCTAAACGATGAAATAATTACGTTCTCTGTAAATTTGGACTAAACCTCTTTCAAATTACATGAATTTGACTAATGAGAGACGAAATTATTCACCAATAAATCGATATCCTAACCCAACGGTCACGACAAAAATTAAGATTATTGAAGACGTAAGTTAATTGAAAGTGTAATATAAAAATGCTAAATCCTTGCTTTAATCGAATACGATTAAGCGAATCAGAAACAATTATTAATTATGTATTTAAAAATCAAAGAATTAGTGAAATATATTGCAAGATGAATTAAATATTTCAAGATTAAAAATTAGCACTTATCCGTCAAGTGTCGCCACACAGATAAAACGACCTCGCTTTCAAAATTTTAAGACGTTCAGCATATTATGCCTTTCGATGTTTTAATTGGATAATTTATATCATGTGACTACCACTACAGGTCACGCGGCGTCAAACCAAAGAAATACCCAATATATACTAAATATAGTAATCTATAGTAAAATAATTAAATTCATAAATTGTAGGTATTAAATAGCGTACTGCGCTCCCCAATTACCAACCACACGAGATAAGCCCATTCACTACTAAATATAGTAATCTACAGTGAAACAAATCCACAAATTGTAGGTATAAAACAGCGTACTTGTGCCTCTTAAATAATTACTTGCACGAAATATACCCATTCGCGAATAGATGTCACTGGCGACTCAAATCCCAAACATCGAAAATCATTCGTAATTGAACTGAATTTAGTGGAGCGGAATAAGCTAATATTTCGTTAAAAGTCTAAAGTAGTATTTTACTTATTTTTTATTCTCCCCTCTACGAAATTATAATTTTCTGTTTTAAAAGGGCAAGCGAAAGTAAAACATGCTAGGTGATAGGTTGCTAAGTATGAAAAACTTTCGTGCCCTGGATGAAGAAAAAAAATAAAAATGTCAAGTTAGTAATGTCAAACGTTATTTAGAATAAAAATTAAATGTAAAATTACAACTGTTATATGAACCTGAAATATTTAATGGCAAACGTTGATTGAAATCTTGTCCAAAAGCAACGACGGCACTGGAAATGTTGACTTGTTTGTCAACTTGGGATACATGGTCTTTAAATTCTGTTTCTGAATGTTTCTTTTGCTGCATAGAGATAGATTTCTCGAGCATGATTTTATTAGCAACTTCTATTTTATGAGTCACTGAGTCTGCTATATATCCTTCCGCTACCTCTGACGACTTCCATCCCCCGTGTCTTTTCATATCTAAAATGTCCACACCTGGGGCATTTGCTAGTAATGTAGAGGATGTTCTTCGAAACGAATGACCGGTGTACTGATTTGGATTGGAAATTTTAAGGAATTTATCTATCTCGTACGGAATTTTTGAAATTGTATGCTTTCCAACTACCTGATTTACACATCTTCCGCGCTCATACCGATAAAAAAGCGTTCATCTTGAGCATTTTGTGGTCGAAGTTTCATATAACGATTAACAAATGTTACCCAATCTTCTATAACTACAAAACTTCTTTGCACATTATTTTTGGTAGTTAAAATCTGCACTAACATAATGCAATTTTTACACTCCACATCCTTCACTTTTAAATTGTAAAGCTCGTCAGTTCTGCACGCCCCAGCTACTCCAAAAATCGCTACTACTTTTTTCATTAAATATATTTCATCAGGAGCTTCTAACAAAAACTTTGATATATCATCCTTTGTAAATACCTGAGATTTTCGAGGTTGATATCCGTCATTCTTCCTTTTTATGAATGCCTTTAAACGGACAAATTTTGAAATATCCTGGTTCTTATTTAAAGAAATAGTCAATTTCAAAATTGAATTGACCACAATGTAGCAGGAGGTAATGTCTTCGATTTTTCTAAGAAAAATGGCAATAATGCGTCTTCCGTTATTATGCACACATCTTTAGTTGTACACCATTTAACGAAATTTTAATAGGCTTGATTGTACCGATTTTTAGATTTATCCGGTAACAAACAACTACTGCACGCAATATTCGCAAAGTTATCAACTTAACTATTCAATAATATTATTATTTGTTAAGTGTCAAACTAATATTTTTTTTATTGGCATGAATGTTACCTTAGTAACGTTAACGGTAATTTTTCAGTTTAACAATCATTGAAATTTTGTAAAATAGTTATATTTGTTTTACTAGGCAGCAAAGTAGTAGATTGACTGCCGCGGCTGATAGTTCAGGAATTCAGCTAAGGCAGTCAATCTACTTTGCTGCCGAGTTGAACATATAATTTTTTCTCCGATTGTTTATAATGATATATGTATATTGTATATTTGCAAATTATTACAATTTCCACAATCTTTTTATTTTTCCTGTAGTGATAAATTAAAACAAAATTTGATAGAAATCGCAATTGTTGGAACGGTTGGTTGCTATGGAAATGGATATGTCCATAATAATTATAGTTTGACAACTTATGTCAAACGTTTTATTCCCATGGAGACTAATCATTTTGCTGCCTAGGCAGGAAAGTACTTACTTTGCTGCCAAGGCAGAAAAAGTAATACTTTGCTGATTGATATGTGTGCAAAATTAATATTTGCTGTCAATCGGAGAAAAATATTTTTTTCTTCTTTATTTAGACGCTTTTAAAAGACGTTTCTGACCATTACAATGTTGCGCAGTTGTTTGGTTATCCCACAAAAAAGCTCCAAAGTTCGACTTTTGAGGAGCTGAAATGTAATAATCAGGAAATTTTTGGCATCTGGCACGGGAGAATTGTTGCAATGTTGCCAAAGGTTACACCTTTTCTTACGGAGTAAAGAAACGCTTCGGAGGCGCAACTAACAAGAATTAACCCAAACTAACCGAAGCTAACCCAATTTAATGTGAAAAATAAATATATAATCTCTCGCTCCGCTCGATTCGGGAGGGTAACCAACCAGAGCTAAATCCAGCTAACCCAAATTAATGTGTTTCACTTCACGTATGGCCCTTCGCTCGCTCCGCGTTGAGTTAGTTTTGGTTATTTTTTGCTGGTTGCTCAAATATTTGAGGATGAAACGTAACTGGGGTATTATGTTGCAGTCGTCTTATGGCGAGGTCCTATCTTGTCTGTAGTTTACGAATATGCCTCCGTGGCGCAACCAACAACGACTAACCTAAACTAACCGAAGCTAACCCAAATTAATGTAAAAATAAATCACTTCTTTGGTTAATTGTTGTTAGTTTGGGTAATTATTGGATATAACACCATCATATAGAAATTCGCGATTTTTTATATGTGTATGCATTATAAAAGAAAATTGGAAAGGAAATAGATCGGTGGAAACAAGATTTTCTGCATATTTTTATAATTTTGGTTTTGGCTTATAACCATTCCAGTTACTAGAAGAAAAGCGCTATATAGTAGTTAAGTTAAGTTAGTTTTGGTTAGCTAGGGTTAGTTTTGGTTAGCTTGGGTTAGTTTTTGTTAGCTTGTGTTAGTTTTTGTTAGGTTCAATTAGTTTATCTTAGCTTGGGTTGCTTTTGGTTTGCTTCGGTAAGTTTTGGTTATCTTGGGTTAGTTTTGGTTAGCTTGAGTTAGTTTGGGTTAGCTTGAGTTAGTTTGGGTTAAGTTGGTGTAGAAAGCAAGGTAACTAAGCTTGTACCAGCTTAAACGCGATTAACCCAAACTAACCATAGCTAACCCAAACGAACCACAACTAACCCAAACTAACCAAAGCTAACCCAAAGTAATGAAAATATTACGGCGGGCTTCCGCGAAAAAAGGCTTTCGCTTCGCGCATGCTCGAACTGCCTTAACGAAACACAACTAACTATAGCTAACCCAAACGAACCAAAACTAACACAAACTAACCAAAGCTAACCCAAAGTAATGAAAATAATTACGGTCAGGCTTCCGCGAAAAAAGGCTTGGGCTAGTATTGTTTTAAAATATATAAAGGTCATTTGTAATAATTATAATTAGCCACGTTTTTAAGAGTGATACTTTCTATTTCTGCTACTAACTATTATGTCCATATCATTTTCAGAATGTGAATACAAATAATATGAAATGTGGTACGTTATCATTTCCTTTCCATTTTTTTCAAATGTTGTTACAAAAATGTTTCATCAGCACATTTTTTTCTTCTAAAGAACTTCAAATAACATTCCCTTCCCATAGCATATTCGAAAATTGTTTAAATCCGTTGGTGGTTAAGGTTACCAGAACCGTATTTTCTATCAAATTTATTGCTTTAATGCATTAGAAAAGCTAGAGACGTAAAAAATCGCGTTTTTTATACAGGGCCTATATCAAACTATGACCTTAGTTTGGGTTGATAAATATATAAAAGCGAATAGTATGTTACATTGTGTGTATTTACATCATTCATAAAAGAAAGCGAAAGGCGATCATTTTACACCATTTTTAATAATGAATCTTGGTAACAAATTTACAGCAAACTTTTTAAGAAGAAATCTGACAACAGTGCGCTTGTGACAAATTGAACATTGAAGTTTTGGCTACTGACAAGTGATAGTGACAAGAAGAATATATTTACTTATTTACAAGTAAAATTTAATATATTTAATGGGGCTATCAGTCGCTTTGAGTTAGAACCGGAATAAAACGTAGGCCTCTTGTTCTCCGCAAAGGCCTTCTAGTTAATATTTTCAGACGTCATTGACTATATTTCTAGTGTTTTTTTAAAGTAGCTCGGCAAGAGTAATGGCAATTGTTGTGCATCAACAAATGTGAAAAAAAAAATATTAAATTACATACGTTTTTCCTGGTTTGCGCAGCATATAATGGTATAGACTCTGTTCTGGACGTTGCTTAGAATCAGTGAATATTTGTTTTAAGTCTGTAATCGAATGGTTGTTAAACTGAAAAATTACCACGTTGGTAACCAACTATGTGATACAGGTATTTTTATAACAATAAGCCGCCTTATATCCACAATACAATCGATTGTAGCAGCATCTAATTTGAATATGTGAATTTTAAGAAATCGACAGGGGAGAATGAAAAATGTATTAATTACACGCTCGAAAGCCCTTTCAGGTGCTTGGAGTTTGCTTCGCCTCGGCTATTTAAACGCACCTCGCACTTAAAAGTAAACTTTCGCAGCTTGTAATGTAAATAACTATAATTCGATACTGTATAAATACAAGCAATATGTCATTCACAGATACACAATACACGCATTCCTTAAAACTAAATTAAAGTTTATATAAGAAAACGTGTTAGTCAAATAATAAACACTTTCCTAATTCGCCTTAGGAGAACATTTTTTTTTGTCTAGTGTTCCCTCGATTTATTACAAATGGCAACTGTACCAAGATATTGGACAGTGTATAATAATATATTTTCTATTCTTCGAGCGTCTATAAACAATCTATTAAATACGTTTAATAGGGTACGGTGGTTATAGCCCTGTGGAGGGTAGTAACGACATTAAAAAAAAATATATCTGTTGGCTATTTTCTTGGGGCATATTCTAGATTCTTGAGGCAAATTTCATCACAAGACTGTCAAATAATCTAAGAGAAATCTTAATATTAAATGCTTTCTAATAATGAATCCCATTATCATGTGAGCATAATTCTAGTTCCAGTATGATTAATGAAGCCAAAATTCTTGTCAAATAAAACTCCAAGATTCCTTTTTGTTGTATTGTGGTTCAAAACACTATCTTATTATGTGGGGCCACCTTGAAGTTAAAACAGATATATCTATTTTTGGTTATTAATACTTTAAATGCACCTACCTATAATTTTCCTGCGAAAAAGGTCTGAAAATAATATTTGGCTATTCATGGTATAACTATTGTTAGCCCGAAAGATGGAGGGCGATTGTTGAAAGTAATTAGAACTTAAAAGCCATTGCGTTAAGAAATATCTTCTACCATTAATTTTATTAAAGTTAGATGAGTTTAGGTTTGTGTTAATAATTTTGTATTGTGTATAGGTAAAGTGATTATAGTATAGGCTGCATTCTACTAACCAGGTCGATTTGATTCTGCAAACGTATTGTTATGCTTGGTTGAATAGGTTAAGTTGAAGAAATTTTTGTATACATCGTTATAGTATAAGTATATTGCCTTAAATCACATCAAACGCTGAGGAACGCGATTGTTAATTGTCGAATCTAAAATAGAAAATGGTATAGAAACAGTTGGAAATGACACCTCTCATGTAGTCTGGGAGATGAGAGCTTGGAATGCAAATGTCATCGCTGTTTAGTTTCGTATTGTTGAGAACTTTTGTATGTTTTTTAAACACGGGTTTGCAAGAATTAAGTGGAGAAAGCGACAAAATCTTGTGGAGTATGCTTTTTAGTAAATCGTAAATCATATTGCTAAACGGAATGTATATTTAGAAATAAATTACTATATTTGTGCATAACATATATGATTAATAAAATGATAGTAATAGTGTTCTGGTAATACATATTTTGTGAGACTAAGGATCACTATTTTGAACTTCGATTACTCGCTTTAAACACTCGTTATATTAATCAGTATTTTGAACGTGTCTATGTTAGTATGACGTGAATAGATGTGTGATTTTAAAGCACTGATAAATTCAGCAACGACTAATCGGAGTTTAAACTAGTGGTTCTAAATAAGCTTCAAACCAATAGTTTTTTTTCTTCCCAGTTTATTGCCGACGTGATGAAACCATTAAAAATAGAGGACATTATCGATCAGGAAGTTCAAAACTTGTCTGGAGGAGAATTGCAGAGAGTCGCCATGACTCTCTGTTTGGGAAGACCTGCTGATGTGTATCTTATCGATGAACCCAGTGCCTACCTCGATTCTGAGCAGCGTTTAGTTGCTGCTAAAGTTATTAAGAGGTAAGTCTTTATTGTTGGTTATATCTTGACACTACCTATTAGAATCCTTTTAGGGACAAATTATTATGTGTTTAATATTATAATAAGTAATAAATAAATGGAACTTTTGTATACCAGTGGAATTACACACATGGAGTACTAAAATAGGACTCATATTTATAATAAATCCTTGCACCCTCAGCTAAACTGCAAATAAACGTTGAATAAGTTGAATTCTTAAGGCCATCCGTGGATTATAGAACATTCACAGACTGTTTGGAAAGACCGGAGTGAGAGTTTAAAGTTGACATATTGAATGTATAGGGTGAGTAAACGATAGAGTAAAGTCCGTCATCTCATTTGTTTCGGGAGATACGAAAAAATGTTAAATACAATAGCTTTAGAGAATATTAGGGAGCACAGTTTGCAATTATTTTTGAGTATACAGAGTACTTAAAAAAGTTGCTAATATACGTCCTATTTTTTAATTTATTTTTAGATTCTGCATAAAATTCTAAAACTTTTTGTTAATAATATTATATAACAAAACCTAGTAGTTTTCCTAATATTTAAATTTTTAAAATTACTAGTTTTTAATTTTGTAACAAAATTGCCAATAGCTCCATTTTTTCTGAAGGTGGAATACTCATAATTTGTATCAGAGTTCTATAGAAATGAAAAAAAGATGCATGTAAAGAAATTTGAGTTTAAATGCTACATGGTGTTCGGAACAAATTTATTCATTTTGACTTAAATTGAAAAATCTCGATTTTACAAAACTTTTCAACTTTTATTGAGTATGTCATATACCTATTTTTAATAGGTTGCGATTTATTTTGATTTTTCAATTTTTACCCTGGTTTTTAATACACTTATGCTCTTGTAAAAACATGGACAAATAGTTAATAATAATTTTATACATACTACATACGTCTACTTGAATAAACATGTTTAGTATTTTTATTTTATTTTATTTATTTATTTACGGAAACTGCATTTTTGCAGTTTTTACAACAATAATAAAACAATATGGCTGAGGCAATATCACAACATACAAATAGTCCTATATTAGTTCCATAATTCTAGAAATATGTTTCTTGAACTGGTAAAATTTAAATCTAAATGGATTGAGATCATATCTATTGTACAATTTACACATAAGGGTGAGAGAGTTGTGCATGGCGTAATTTGTGCTGTTGGTAGGAATGTAGAAAATATTATTTCTAGTTCGACGTGTGGTCGAACAGTTAATTGAATCTAGCAAACGTTCACAATTAATAGTTCCCACCAGCAACTTATAGAAAAATCAAATGGAAGACTGCGCTCTCCCGAACTCCAATGTATGAATCGCAAGGCGATCCAACACAGGCCCATAATTAATATAATATGGGTTATGTGCAGCGGTATGAACAACAATTTTAAAAAGCCACGCAAAAACCTGCTCTGAATACCCTCCAGCTATATGCACCTGTTGATATGGAGACCATACCACAGAGGCATACTCCAAGAGAGATCTGGCGAGGGCGCAATACAATAATTTAAGAGCATTCATAGACAAATCCGCGCTCTTTCGCATCACAAGACCAAGCATACGTGTGGCGTTATTAACTATTATATTGTAGTGCTCTTGAAAGTTAAGCTTGGAGTCCAGAATCACGCCGAGATTCCTTATTGAACTTTTAACAATCAAGGTGAAGGTACACCATCAGACCCGTATGAGCAAGTAGCCTTCATATTGCTAATTCCATCGAACACGTCCAACAATGAGAAGCCCACGTTTGGAAGATCTACAGTTTCCGGAAAAGTATAAGAAGGTACATTGTAATTTTCATCTGTGTAAATTTTAGAAAAATTCTTAACAAACAGATTTACAATTCCCTCCACCGTGTCTTCACTTGTTTCGCCCAAAAACATAGATCTTGGGTAGCCACTGCTCTGTCTAATACTATTTAAGTGCTTCCAGAACTCACCTGGGTCTGAAATTAAGTTAGCATCAATCCTCTCAATATTCTGATTATAGCACAGATCACGCAAGGTTTTACACTGATCACGAAGGTCAGAAGAAATGGTATAATCTTCGAGAGAGCCTGTTCTTCTAAATTGTGTATATGCACCTTCTTTTTAATTATAACACTCTTTATTTAATTCTCCTGAAAACCACCCAGGAAATGTGGAGGTCTTATAGCGCTTAATAGGTACAAAAGCTTCAATTACACTATAAATAATGTCATAAAAAGCATTCAAAGCTATATTAACATCATCATTACTACAGGTGACAAGGTGCCAATCAGCACTGGCCAGAGCATCATTCATTGCATTAATATCACAAGATTTAAAGTCGTGGTAATAAATATCAGTAACAATTTTATCATTATCGTGAATAGATAGGGAAAACTCATATGCAAAATGTCTCTCCACAACTTTAGATAGAGGATCCAAAGTTTTCCGAACTATAACTGAGCCTTCCCTAGTAAAAACTAAGTCTATAAATGTTCCAAACTCATTAGGTACATTGTTTACTTGCAATAAATTTAGAAAGTTATAACTTTCCGCAACAATAAGAGCGGGAGATCTAACGGCACATTGCAATTCTATGGTATTACTGTCGGACACGGACCATATTGCATCTGGTAGATTAAAATCTCCGACTATAACCAATTCACAATTTGGAAGACTCATGCAAATTCGGCAACTGCGCACAATGAATAGAATAAATCTCTGTGTCCGAGTTAGGTGGAATATAGATCGCGCCAAAAATATATTTTTTTGGAGTTAAACGTTACCAAAACAAACAATTGTTCCACCTCTGAGGTATCCAAAATAACTTGATTAGCTTTAAAAGATTTACGTATTACAATAAGCACACCTCCCCCTCTTACCAACCTAGTTCAAGCAGAGTCATGGTCACTTCTAAAAATGTGCAGTTAGACAAAGTTCACTATCAATAATATCCCCATATAGCCACGACTCTACTAGCAGGATTACATCATAAGTACAACTGTTTATTGCACTAGAAATGGTCCTTATTTTTGTGCGCATGCCCTCACATTGTGAAAATAACACTGAACATGACTTACTCGTTTTTTGAATTCACCTTCGGCCTTGGTGTACAGATGTAAGGTTCACCCAGTTTATATATGATGACAAGATTTCTTTCACCATGAGCAATTCTTTGATCCATTTATTTCCTGTGTCGCGCTGCACCTTAGTTTGATCGGAGTTAATCCTTATAGGAGAGTCCTTTAGTTTCCACTTATTTTTCAGGCAATTATCCACTAGTTTAGCACCTCCCAAAAATACCTTTAATGGGCGAGGTCTATCCTGCAACTGGCCATCTCTCGAACTTCTGCCAACCCTAATTGACTTAAATTCCATTCTCGGAACCCCTAGTTTATTAAGGGTATCAGAAATAGCTTTGTTGTCGTAGTCAATTCTGACCTTTATATCTTGAGATTTGCTCTCAGATGTTGAAAATCATAAGGTTCCGGCAGCGCTCGAAACGTTCCTGGACCTCCATGTGGTGGGCTCTTCTTGATGATATCAATCTCACTTCAAATCACTTCTATCAAAGAATCCAATCTGGGAAACTATTTACTTTTCATCTCCTGAAACTCATTTTGAAGACTTTTATTAATCTCAACCTGTTCTTGAAATTTTGATAGCAAAGACTTTTATTTTTGATCCATCTCAATCAGTTTCGCCATAACATCATCGATAGTATACTGCCCATTTGCCACCTTATTCTTGGTTTTTCCTCCTCTTGAATTTTACAATCACCGCAATACCAAGTTTGCGATGACTTACTGATTCGAAAATATGTCCTTTGAGACATAGATATACATTTCCGATGAAACCAAACAAAACATTTTTCACATAGCAAGCCTTCCTCACTGTCATCGACACACCCTTGCATTTGGTGCACACCTCACTCTCCTGCATCGCACCCTGGAGAAGTTCACTCCACTAGCCGCAAACAATTGTGTTAACAAAATATGGCATAATAATAAATGAATATTCGTAAATATACCAGAAACCGGGCGTACACGGACACCTTTACTAATCGACCCAGGTAATGACGTACACGATACACTAAATAGGTTATGGTTGAGTATGTTGCTATTCCGAGTTAATCTATATTTGTACGACCCTTTATGATCTCACTTAAGATACCCCGACAACAAGATTCACATCAACTATAGAAAAACTGCCAAACAAATTTAAACAAGTCCAATCGCTTCACCACTTTTTACGGAGCTAACAAAGCACACGTTACTCTCTCTAAAGGCGAGCACACTTCCTATACCTACTATATTTTCCTTCGCTTTTCTTAGCAGAAAGGTCGTTATTGTCCTACACGTATCCCGTATCTTATTTTCCATATCTATTGGTGTTGATGGGGGACTTACATAAAAAAAGATATCTAGGCCCGCTAAGTGGGTCGCGGAAAAAATATCTACCAATAATTCGAAAATTTAATATTCCACACCATACATTAAGGGACCAATGGTTTTGGTCATTGATTAACTGCTGAATAATAGTGCATGTTATGGCGGTTACCTGTTCCATTACTGCGAAATGTAGCTTCATCAGAAAACATTATTTTGGATAAAAGATTTGGATCGGCCTCTATGGCTCCATTTAGGGTGGTACAAAAGTTTACTCGTGGTTCAAAATCACGGTCGTGTTTCATATGAAATGGATAATACTTGTATTTTCTCGTGGTGCGATTCGCCGTAGATTGAGACAAGGGTAAAAATTGAAAAGTTCAAAATAAATCGCAAACTATTAAAAGTAGGTATTAGACATAATTAATAAAAGTTGAATAAATTAAAAAACATATGTTATATCCGCCACACTTTTTTAAGCACCCTGTACACTCGAAACTAATTTTAAACTGTGCTCCTTAACATTTCCTAAAACTATTGTATTTAATTCCGGAAACAAATGAGAATGAACTTTACTCTATCGTCGACTCACCCGGTACATGACAGTGAAGCAACCGGTTATTGCACAAATATAGCTACAGAGCTGCAGAAGGGTCTGACTTATCTAGGAATCGCAGCATTGTATAGAATTACAAATAAATTTCTGCGAAATCTACTCTCGCTACATTGGCATATTAAAAAAGTAGCATCCATAAGATTCAAAACCGAAAACATATCAGTTTAGTTACAAGCTTCATTAGAAATCTTGACCAAAGCGGTTCTCTTCATTAAAACTTCAAGCGGCATAAAAGTGAAATATTTACCACCAAAACATTGGTACTTGTATAGTCCTTGTGAATGGATTGGACAATATTATTGCTTTAAATGTAAAACGCACATTTTTTAAGAAAACTAATTTTGTCCCATTTTCATTTAAATAGCTTTAGAAGATAAATCAGTTTAAGTTTAATTTTTTTCTACGTTATATGTGAGCCTGATTGGCGAAACAAGTAATTTTAACGGGACAATGCCTATTCCCTTAACCGTTGAACTAAAATGTTGTCTCTGTTTTTGCACTGGACATAAATTTGGTTCCCAAAACGAACACCTGCTTTGAAAATCATTTTGTGGATTTATAACCAGAGTTGGTTATTCATGTTGAAATTAGTCCGTGCCTAGCACTGGTTTACTATTTAAAAATGTTCTTCAGTTATGATTTTGTAAATATTATAAAACCAGTGTTATAGTTATCATAAAATGAATGCTTAAAACCCAACCGTCTAGCCGGACTAGTCTATTTGTGGCTCCCACAGTTTCTCCTGCGCTTTGTTCAAAGTTTTTCCGAGTACGTTAACTGAACCGACACCTCATCTGACGACTTTTTATTTATTTATTTATTTATTTATAAAGAGATGCCTGAAGATACTTGATTTTTTACCTAAAACTAATAGCAAACTGTGTCCTAGTCCTTGTTCCAGATTTTATAGCATCACCTCGTGGATCATTTTGTGGATTTTCCTGAATGGCATTTCTTCTATGGTCATTGTTCCTATGTTCCTGGTTAGTTCTGTGTCCTCCTCCTTCGGAGCTCCAAACCGGTGCTGCGTATATGATGATTGGCCTAACGTATGCGTTGTACAGTCTGATCTTGATGTCCTTGTCCAGTCTTGACTGCGGCGAGGTGTATGGGAAGATTGTGCTGGCTGCTATTCCTGCTTTTCTCCTGGTTCCTTGTATGTGGTCCTTGAATGTCATCTTTCGGTCCAGTGTGATTCCTAGGTACTTGACGGTGTCCGTGTCCTCGATCCGTGTCCCGTTGATCGTGATGTGTGTCCTTCGTATCCTGTTCTTCTGGTTGAAGTTGATTAGATGCGTTTTGGTCTCGTTTATCTTCAACTTCCACTTCTTGAAGTACTCTGCTATCATCCTGACGTGTTGTTCTATTCGTTGCGTTGCTGCCATCTGCTGTGTGGATGATGTGTATACTGCTACGTCGTCTGCGAAGAGTGCTATCTGGTTGTTCTGTTTCCTTGGTACGTCGTTGATGTAGATGTTGATCAGCGTCGGCGATATCACGCTTCTTGTGGGAGCCCCTGCCTTATTGTCCTTGTCCTTGATTCTGTTCTGTTGATCAGTGTCGTTGTCCTGTCCTTTAGGTAGCTCATGACGGTCTTCGTGATTGCCGGCGCGATTCCTGCTTCGTGCATTTGGTGGCCATGGCTTCTCTCCATACTGTGTCGTATGCCTTCTCTAGGTCCAATAGTGCCGCTGTTGTCGTCTTCTTGGTATTGTTTGCTGTCATTGCGTGGTCCACTATCCTGGCAAGTTGCATGGCTGTCGATTTCCCCTGCTGGAACCCGAACTGTTCTGGGATGATGATTCCTAGTGCTTGGAGCTCCGCGTTGATCCTCTTGTTGAGCAATCTTTCGTATACTTTTCCTAAGGTGGGTAGCAGTGATATCGGCCTGTACGACGCTGTTTGTGTCCTGTCCTTTCCTGGTTTGGGGATGACGATGATCCTGGCTGTTTTCCATGCCCTCGGGAAGTAAGTAGTGTAGTCTGATGGAGGCGTTGATGATGTACGTCAGTTTGACAAGGGCTTAGTTTGGCAGGAACTTGACATCCTTCATGACTATGTAACTAATTAATGTTGCCCACTTTGTAATGAATATCTAGCTCAGCCAATTTGTAAAGATAGAGCAAAAGTGAATTTATTTAGTTTATTTGAGGGTGTAGGTTAAGATGTTTCCTCTGGTGATCTAAAATTTATAAGGCGCCACTTACGATAAATCAAAGAAATCAACTTAAAAACAAATGATATATTAACTATATGGTTAAATTACAACTTATGGTACCATGTGCACTGCAGTTATGAACATAATTGATTACTGAAGATTTAGTTTACAAAAATGATAAAGATGAAAATTGACTTAAAATTAGATTACAAATGCAATCAAATATAATTGATTACTGAGAATTTAGTTTACAAAAATGGTAAAAATGAAAATTAACTTAAAATTAGATTACAAATGCAATCAAATACAATTGATTACTGAAAATTCAATTTACCAAAATGATAAAAATGAAATTAACTTTATTATTAAAGATTAACAAATTTAATTGGTTTTTACAGTCAATTTATTTTATTTTACCACTCCGTACCTATTTGTCCTACTATCCTATGTCCATGCAACCGTATTGGGACCTTTACTAGAAACCTGCTTCTGCCTATTCAAAATTCACTGGTTACATAATCAGAACTTAAATTACAATTTAAGTTCATCAAAAATTATAGATAACTATGATTAAATGACACTATGAATAATTACTGTTACTCAAGGTATTTCTTTTCTTTAATTAGATATATGAAATTCAAAGGAAATGATGATTGAAATTAGAAATTTAAAAGAAAATTATGAAAAAATTATGAAACTTGTCCAACAGTGGCTCTCGGCAACTTCAAATAGAAAATCACTAGACTTTAATAAAAAAAAATAGGAAGAACGAGGTATAACCTCTTTTAAACAAGTCTAATGACTCCAAATAAGTAATTTCTTTACTTAAGTTATTAATATGGCCCTTGGCACATAAATAATAATTGAACGTAAATTACGTCTCAATCAATCAAAGATAAAGATAAGATAATTACTATCTCGCTTTGAGATAGGAACTAAGATAAACGATAAAGAAAAAAATAAACCAGGTAAATTCACACGTGCTTAACCTCTTTAATACGCAAATTAATGCAGATACATTATGGATCAAACGTTGACACGATAAGCAATAATAATTATAGTTTTATGTTACAAATAAACTGAAAAAGTAATGAAATAAGTCTGAAAAGCAAAAAATTTACTATAACCAACAATATTACTAGGAAAAACCCAGAGAAATTCTACTACAAATTCAATTTACTACCTTTTACAGGAAAAGATAAAATCTGCTCTGCGAATCTTCCCAACAATACCGTTAAATCTAAATGAAAATACCTAAATTAATGGGTGTGACCGTTTAAAACTGCGAAATAATTCCGTTCTGGATAAATTTGGATTAAACCATTGATCAAATTACACGAATTTGACCAATAAGAAACGCAACTATTCACCAAAAAATCGGTATTGAACCTTAAGGTCACTGTTTTAATGGAGCGGAATAGACTAATATTTGATAACATATATTTAACATATATTCCGTTACAACTATTCCGTCCACTCCTGGTGCTTTGTATGGCCTGGCTCTCCTGATGATGCTCTTCAGTTCCCGGGGGCTCGTGATTATCCTGTCCGTGTCCTGTGGCGGCAGTGCTTCGATTTCGTATATTGTCCTTTGAACTCTTCTTCGTGTCCTGTCATCTGATAAATTCTCCGTTAGGCTGCTGATGTTTGCGAAGTATTCCATGAATGCCTCCGCCTTCTCTGCCTTGTCTGTGATGATGTTTTCCACGCCGCCTCTCGTCAATTTGATCGGTGGGACTGTCCATGGGGTCTTGCTGCTCTTCATTCTCTTGATGTGCTTCCATACGTTGTTTTCACGGCTAGCGGCTATGATTCTGGGGACGTGGTGCTCCTTGGCGACGCTTATTGTCCTGGTGATATCTCACGACTATTCAAGTATAAACCTAGTACTTGTACTTGACATCGGGAACCGGCAGTAAAATACTGTAAACATCTTACGACTTATAGGAGCGACAATAAACTGGCACTGATCCTGCTAGACGCAAATGTTTAAAATCATAACTGTCTAATAAATATGTACCTGTCCCTGTCTGGCTTCGGCCTTCAAGTCCACCCTTAAGCAAAGTTCTTTCAACCCATAGGCATATTTGTGTAGAATCATTGTTATATATTTATTTAATATTTTATTAGTGCTTTGCTTTATTATGTGACACTGGACTGGTTGATATGTATAAATCTTTACAGCAAAAATTTGCATCCGTGTATATATGAAAAAATAAATTAAAATAAATGGGAAATATCTTTAAAATAACTAAATATTGTTTTCAGATTTATTCTTCACGCCAAGAAGACTGGCTTTGTAGTAGAGCATGATTTCATCATGGCGACATATCTAGCAGACAGAGTAATCGTTTTTGAAGGCCGGCCATCTGTCGACACAACCGCCAATACACCGCAAACGTTATTGGCCGGAATGAACAGATTTTTGCAATTGCTGGGGATCACTTTCAGGAGAGACCCCAACAACTTTAGACCCAGAATCAATAAGCAGGAGTCAGTAAAAGACGTGGAACAGAAAAGAGCCGGGCAATATTTCTTTTTGGAAGATTAATTTTTATCTTTTGAATCTTCAAATATAGCAAGGAAATTGTCTCATAAAAATATTTTCTTTCTTGTTGATTTGTCTATATAAAGTAGGAGTTTAAGAGATATTTCCTTGTTTATCTACCTTACCTAGTATGTTCAGAATATTCATAACAATTTTTAGTCATTATATTGCTGTAGGAAAGAGTGAAAAGTGGGAATCTAATTTAACATATTTGGACATATTAGGGAACTTAGAGAAACTTTTGTTGGTTGGAGATCTTTTTTTATTATAAATCATTTCATATATAAGGCAATTTTTAATAATTGTATGTGCCCTGGATCCCTAGAAGACTGACGTAAGATGTAAAGGTCGATTAAGCGCGATATACCCCAAAATAACTTTCCCAATCTGTAATGAACTGTAAGATTATGTTCAGAATCTGTTACTTTTATATTATGGTAACTGAATGGCAATCACGTCAATACTAAAAGATGATATATATTTAATTCTTTGCAACACATGATGGTCGTTGCTGATCCAAATAACTCCTTAAAGTTGACAAAATTGACAAACACGCCACACAGTATAAATGACCTTTGAATAGATTTACACTTGAAGTATCGCACCTTTTCGGCTCTGATGACCCACGTTAAACGCTGCTTAACTTCATCAAAAAGGCATCATGTTAAGCAATAATTTATTGAGAATTTTGTTAGGGGTTCGATTTTCTAGATTTGTCATTTTTAAACATTGCCATTTTTAAAATTCTTATTTAACTTTTATCGAATATAGCCGATCATAAAAATCAATATTATTGATTCTGATTTTAGAATGTATCGATTTCAAAATGGCTCATATTAAATCAATTGAAGACATATTTGTGTTTTATTTACTATCATTATTCATATCTATTTCCATTGTATGGGTAGCTCCAGGGTACCAAACGGTGCTAATATTAATGCAAATGAAATTTTGTAACCTTTACCTCCTAATATAGAGGCTTCTATAAAATATAATATTAAAGGCGTACTAAACAAGCATGATTTATCTGTGGAACTATTAAAGATTCAGTTTGTGAGAAATAAATGTGATGAATTGTATGTATTTTTGGAGAGTAGGAATTTTCCTGACTTAATTTTGATCACTGAGCTTTTAGTAAGGTCAGGTAAGTGTGTTCCTTTACCCGATTGTGCGCCAATATCTTTATTCTGTACTGTGACACTCCGACTTTAATTAGAACGTTAAGTAGTTTACGCGTGGAAAATAGGATTAAAACTAACCGTAATAATCAACGCGAGCGAAGCTGCGGGTAAAAGCTAAGCGTGTCCTATGTCCTTTGCAATACTTTTGAAAATATCTGTACAAAATTTCATGATGATCAGTTGAGTAGTTTATGCGTGAAAGCGTAAGAAACAAACAAACAAACTGATTCACATTTATAATATTAGTTAGGATTCTTTAATAATACTTAGGGGAGAGGAGGGGAATGGCACGCACCAAAGCAAGATTTGTTCTAAATCAGATGTTTTAATCACTTAAGACTACAGCTTTACTACAATTGTTCACTTATATGATCCCTTTAACTTAGCTATCTTAAATTTCATCTAAAATGAAAAGGGTTTGTATAAAATAGATAACGCCAATTTTTTTTGGTTTGCGTATTATTACCCTCCATGGTGGATAATGGCAGCGAATAACAACTACGATAAGAAGATTCACTCTCCGCGGCGGCACGTCAACGGTATGTCTCCTTCCCCGCGCGAAAACTAGCATGATACTGGCATGTGACCTTTGGACCCGGCGCACACTGGTCGAATTTCTAGGAAAGCTGGCCATAACAAGGTTTACCAGAAATAAGATATAAAAGTAATTAAGTATTACACGTTTAATATATCGTGTTTTAGACAAATAATTGTTGAATTTTTTGCTCATCATCTATATTTATATATAGCGAGTATCAATTATCACTGACGATAAAAATCATGTATAAAGATCATTTGTATGTTCTTAAATCGTTCTAAGAAATATTTTTGAAAATTAAGGGCTCCTTCGTGGTAAAAAAGGGTTTTAAATTTTTAATTCGATGATCCAAATTTTGTTTTTGCAGCGGTTAATTCAGGAGTCTTACGAACCAAATGAATGTTAAGCGGACGACAGAAACGCGTTGATGAGGGCCTGCAATTTTGCCATACATGTATTTCAGAGTTATCGCTATTTTTAAAAATTAATCTAATAGGGACAAAACTAGTAAAAATTATAGAAGCATCAGTGCAGCTGTTGTTCAAAAACATTTGATTATATACTATCCCAAGGTAATATCAAAGTCATATTTACAAATTAAAACTAAATTATAAATTTTTTTCTGCTGATTCAGCGAAAGTATTTATTACCTCTTTTTATAATAACATCAGTCTTGCATCAGCAATAATGATTTTACCGAAATTTCAGCTTCAGTTTCACTTACTACATATTATGGGATTAGGGGTGGGCGACAATAATCGATTATTCGATTCACTTTTAAGAAATTACCGATTAATTGACTTATCGATTAATATTTCAGAAAATATCGATAATCAATTATTTCGATTAATAGATTATTCAGTTATTTGCTAAAATATTAAGCGTTTAATCGATTATTCAATTTCTTGCCCACCCGTACCGATAAATTTACAACAGATATAGCTTTTAAAATTCCAATTTAATAATGCGTTGTGTTAAGGGTAATTTAAATGTCATTTGAAAATACTTTCAGTACAACATATAAAGCAAAAAAAAACAGAGAAACGTAAATGCTCAAACAAGACAGCAGCAGGGAAAACTGCTCACGTTACAAACTTAGCCAACAAGGGATCATTTCGACGCGCCATTTTCTGATAATCTGGCTTCAGTTGTTGCACAATTAGGTATAACACAACACATAACCTCAACGGAGTGTTCGCACGTTAGCAGTATAGTACATCAGTCTTTATCTTTTTATTATGTATTTGGGCAAAACTATATGATAAAAAGGATCACTCTCCGCGGCGGCATGTCAACGGTGTGTTTCTTTCCCCGCGCGAACACTAGCAGAATATCGGCAGGCCATGATACAAATAAAACAATCAGGCGACCTTTGACGCGGCGGCCATAGACAGCTCATCCTTTTCTTTTGTCAGATTAATTTTCACGGCTAAATTCTATAGTTGAGTCAATATTCGATATAAGATAATATCGCTATTTTTTAGTTGTTTTGTATTTCAAAATATAACAGTTCAAAGTATAACAGTAAAAATATTGTGCGAAACCTTTAACCAATTTTAAAATCACCCAAAACGCCAAAATTTAATTGGATATTAAAAGATGGCGCAAATTCGAGCAACATTTTCTTCTTGATGTCTTTTGTCAGAATATTAGTATTCGGAAATATGGTGAAATCATTAACACAAAATCAAAATCTTTTCAATATTAGTTATTACATACCTTGAGTATTGTTATTAATAATAACTAATTAAAAACGTTCACAGATTTTTGAAACAGCCAGTTGAATACAAACTTTATCAAAATATTTATTTGGTGATAATAATAAAAAAAAACATAACGTAAGTTTGACAGGACGCTGCAAACAATTTAGAAGATATCAATTGTATTTTTACAAAGCCAAATAGAGTATTAGAGTGCTATAAATAACTTCGTCATAAATTTGATTAGATATAACGCAAACGAAAATATAGTTTATGGCCAGCTTTTGTTTAAATTCAACCTGTGTGCGGCGAAGTTCGCCGAACGTTACCAGGCAACGAAGACGATTCCTTTGTAGCGCTCTCTTGCCATTGAGTGGGCCTTCTTGTCATAGTTAATATTCGCTGATAATGGTACGTATTTTGTCGGGTAATGATACGCAAAAGAAAAATGTTTGTAAAAATCCTATTTATTGGAAAACCGCTAAAAAATATCCAAAATAAAGAAAAGTAAACTCATACATATTTAAAACACTATCAAAAACGAAAACATAAAATACATTTTAGAACGAATTTCCTGAGTTCAGATCTTAAATTAAAATTTTGCAACAAGGTTCCTTTTCACAGAAGCTTTTTATAGCAAAAGTCACATCTATAATTAGTGGCAGAATCCCACTCACTGCATTCGGCATGTGCCCACCGCCCGCATCTAACACATCTATACCAAATTTCCCCATCTTTTCCAAAATCTTCACAAATCAAGCATTGCTCATTCTTGTTTGAATCCACATCCATGTTGACCATGTCATCGAGTTCATCATCATCAACAAGATCTTTTTCGTCAATTTCGTCGTCCCCGGAAGTATCAGAGTCTAATTCCATATTTCTTTTGTTTTTTGTTTTTTTTTTGCGTAATGCAACTTTCGCTTAAATATTTTTATTCTTCCCCTCCCCAGCAGAACTAATTTTATATTTTTTTGTTGCTTTTCTTCCAGAATTAATTTCATTGGTGTTAATATCTCTGACTTCCCCTTGACACCTTTTTTTGTTTTTCCTTTCGCAGAACATGACGGTAATGGTGACAGTTCTGCAATGCTAACCTTTTCATTTGCTAAAGCACTTATGCTTCCTTTAAGGCGTGATTGAGTTATGGATGAAATGTGTGAAGTTGACGGGGCAGAAGTTGACAGTCCAGATGTTGATGGGCCAGAAGTTGACAGTCCAGATGTTGATGGATCTGAAATTGACGGGCGAGAAGCTGACAGGCCAGGATCAAACTCATCTGTAGAGTTCAAATCATCAGATACAGTAGGCTGCAGATATTGGCTAGCAGGTTCAAAATCCTCTTTTGTAAACTTATCGGGATTAAATAGATATACTTAACTATAGATCCCAGTTGAGTTGAAACTTGAAATAACCTTTTCCATAGTCGCAATTTTAACGTAGACATTATTAAATATTTCAGCCAAATCTGGGAAAGTTATTTTCTCTTGGTTGCCAGTTTTTAAAAAATTATCGCACTCCTTATTGAAAGCGCATTTAAATGGTCCAAAAAATGAGGTGTCGAGCGGCTGCAAGCGGTGGGAGGTATGTGGCGGTATTGATAACATCATGATTCCATTATTTTTACAATAATTATAAATCGGAAGAGATGTATGGCTATAATGGTTGTCAAGCAACAGCAAAACGGGGTTTGATGGACTTGAATTAACATACAATTTAAAATGCTGTAACCACTGAAGGAAACATCTTTCGTCGCTCCAGGCATTATCGGTAACTGCATAAATACCCTCGACTGGTCCGTGTTTCGTCTTTCGTCAATGTAGGAGACATTCGTTTCCTAGGAAATATAAGGAGCAGTGGAATAAAGCTCCCAGAAGCACTCATTGCGCATATGGCAGTGACATTCTTTCCACGTTCCCAGGATATTTTTGATCCAAACTGTTTCACGCCTTTGGTCCCAGTTGCTTAGTAGGCTTCTGAACAGTTGAGATCCCTGTCTCGTCCACCTTAAACATTCTGTTTGGAGCAAGTTTATATTTTCCAACAAAGTTGCCAAGTTTGAAAAAAAAAATGTAACGGATTTCTCATTAAAAGCAGATATCCTATTGACACTTGTTCCTTCAGGTTTTCTCAGACTGATTTGGGGATTTCTCTTAAGAAATAATTGCAACCAATCCTTGCCTGCTTCTTGACGATCTTTATTAAACTCATGACGTACGCCGTTGGTCTCTGCATATTGAAAAGCGATTTTTCGTAACTCCACCGGAGACAGTCCATGAAACAATTTAGCTAATTTAAGAGCGTGATTCGCCATTTGAGTCTCAGAATCAGCTGAGAACGTAGAAGGTCTTCCTAATCTTGGACCAGACCTGTCGTTTTTTCTTCTACGAGCTCTTAGTGTTGCCTCGTGAATGCCGAATGACCTGGAAACTTCGCGGATTTTCCTGCCAGAATCTATTGCCTCAAGAGCTTTCTGTAAAGTCTCCTCGGTCCAACCAGCGATATTCGTTTTTCTCACATACTTCTTAGGCATCTGAAATAACCCTCTAATTAGAATCAATTAAAACA
>MU181925.1:1017960-1033412 GCA_016904865.1 Pissodes strobi | reverse complement strand
GATTGGATGTTACCATCACATGGTTCTACGTTCTAACCAAAGACATTGTTTATATACGGGAAAGACAATGCCAAAGACATTTAACGTAAAATGTCTTTGGTTCTAAAGCCAAGTACAGACCGACCAACAATAGCCCGGATACATGTTGTCAACACGGTTGCCAACATGTATCCCATCAACTCGCAACAAGCTGATAGATACTCGGCACCATAGTCCCGATGTTGGGCGGAAAGACATCAAATAATTATTTTGTTGCGTGTTGCTTGTATCCGTGTTTTCAATTTAAAATGAAAAACATCGCTCTGTCTGGACGGTGCGGTGTTGTCAACAAGTGATGTCGAATCAGACTAGTGAGGTTTCCTTTCGCTGCCTTATTTTTTTTTAATTTTCTACAGTAGTAGGTACCTTGAAATAATATTAACCTCATATAATAATACGGGCATATATTTTTTTCATGGGCCACTTAGTGAATTTCACTGTCTTTTTTTGATACAAAATATTATTTTGATTTATAAATGATTCAAGCTGCATATTATTTGCAGAACATACTTCGAAAATAGGAAAAAGCTATAATTTACTGCCTAAAAGTTACCTGATGCATTCAATTTTTTATAAATAATGAAAAAACGTCATTGTCCTTGACTGTCCCCAGTTAAAAATGGCCACTTTGAAATTGAATATTTTCATTTTACATTATAATCTTATAAATATTGTACTGGGTGGCGCCTTTCCGATTTTATTTTTTAATATATTTTTATGTAGATTCCAGTTGCGTACTTTAATTTTTATGGATTTTATTTTTTAAATCATGGTTTTTAAGGATTTAAATGTAGAACTTTTATGAGAACTTCAAAGTAGAAACAATAAAAAGTTCAAATTAATAAATTTCGATGCGCATTTTAATTTGTTTTATTTTCAACTTACTGTTTTGAAGTGGCCCATGAAAAAAAAATATGTCCATAATATATTAATAATAATAATTTTAACGTAAACACTGCATTTAGTTTAGACCCGCAACACTGTTGATCACATGTCCACGGATACAAGTTGTTGTGTCGAACAAATATGTTGCCAACATCCGTTAACATGTTGCGAACAGTTGGCAACATTTTGTTGTCTGGTGTGTACATACTTTGACCACAAGAATAATAAATAACCAGAATCCATACTCTCAACCGTCACCGTGTATATTGATCAAAAGCGCTGGGTGACTTTCAATCCACGCCGCAGCGCAGCCAGAATTCCATGAGCGCGCTTACTGCATACTGCATTTTGACTGATTTCATATTTTATTAAGAAAATAGTACGGAAGGCCGGATAGCTGAACTTTTTTTGAAGTGAATATTTCTGTGGTTTCATGAGAGTGATCTTTCAAGGCCGCGTCACGACCAAGTTTATCAAAAATTGATTATCGAAACCGGCTCAAATAAGTTGAGAATAAGTCAAACTAACCGAAAGTTGATTGGACGATTAACCTAAACTAACCAAGTCTATTAAAATTGATTATAACGTATCGGAACCGGCTTAAATAAGTAAAATAAGTTGAGACTAAGTGAAACTAACCAAAAAATGATTGGACGACTAACCCAAACTAACCAAATCTATTAAAATTGACTATAACGTACCGGAACCGGTTCAGATGACAAAAATAAGTTGAAACTAAATAAAACTAACCCAAAGTTGATTAGACGACTAACCAAAACTAACCAAATCTATTAAAATTGATTATAACGTATCCGAACCGGCTCAAATAAGTAAAATAAGTTCAGACTCGATAAAGAAGTATTCACTTCTATCACGTGTACTGTGATACTCGTGACTTTTTTTATTTGTAAATATAAATGCCTATCTTTTTATGTACTATATTAATAGACTGTTTTGCATGATAATCAGATATCTGGCAGCGTTAATATAGCGGAGTATTTTGATATGGTAGGATTCAACAGGAAATTATTATTTGGAATGGTTTTATAATTAAAATTAAAGCCCATCTGATGAAAATGCATCATAACGGACATTTGTGAATTTGTCAAATACTGATGGTTTGGAAAAATTCATTAAATAAACGGTACTACTTTCTCGCTTATTGAAACTATCGGAATCGGTTCAAATTACTAAAATAAGTTGAGCCTAAGTGAAAGTTGCTTCAATGACTAACTAAAACTAACCAAACCTATTAAAATTTGTTATAACGTATCGGAACCGGTTCAAATGATTAAAATAAGTTGAGAGTATGCCAAATTAACCGAAAGTTGCTTCAACGACTATCCAAAACTAACCAAATCTATTAAAATTGATTATAAAGTATCGGAACCGGCTCAAAGACTAAGTAAAACTAACCGGAAGTTGATTAGACGACTAACCAAAACTTACCACATCTATTAAAATTGATTATTATATGGTTCTCTCACACTCTTTCTCTCTTATAACATCGATAAAGAAGTATTCACTTCTATCACGTGTAATGTGCTACTCGCGACTTTTTTTGCCAATCTCGACGAATTATGACCCCTAGAGTCCAAAAAACATTAAATTCTGAAAAAAAAAACAAAATTGTGTCTGTGTGTGTGTGTCTCTGTCCGTCACACGACTTTTCTCCAAAACCATTAGGCCCATGTCTACCAAAATGGGTATTTAGGAGTTTTGGGACAATATCTTATTTTTTAAATTTTTTCTTTAACCTTACAATTAAGGATAGTTTATATAAAGAAAAATATTAAAACATTGGTTTTCACAAAAACGGCCTCAACGATTTTAATTAGATTTTCTATATGTTTACAATTTAGTAGGCAAATAATACGTACTTTCCCGTTTTTCTGTGAAAAATCGGTGAAGTCCCTTTACTCTTGGGAAAAATCGAGAAAAATGAACAAAATCGATTTTCTCGGAAACAGCTCCAACGATTTCCTTCAAAGTCTGTAGGCAAATAATATGCACTTGTTTGTTTTCCTAGGAAAAATAAGATAAAGCCTTTACTACTGAAAATATTGACCATCCAATTTTTCCTAGTTCTGTGGCGGAGCTATGTTCTACCGTTTATTTAAGAATTTTCCCAAACCATTAGTATTATTCAAATTCACAGAAATCGGTTTTGATGCGTTTTCAGCATATGGGCTTTAGTTTTAATTTTAAAACCATTCCAAATAATAATGTCCTGTTGAATCCTATCATATCAAAATACTCCGCTACATTAATGCTGCCAGACATTTCATTAACATGCAAATATATCTATTAATATACTACATAAAAAGATAGGCATTCATATTTACAAATTAAAAAGTCACGAGTATCACAGTACGGTTACGATACGTTATAATAAATTTTAATAGATTTGGTTAGTTTTGGTTTGTCGTTGAAGCAACTTTCGATTAGTTTCACTTAGTCTCAACTCATTTTAGTAATTTGAACCGGTGCCGATACCTTATAAAAATTTTTAATAGATTTGGTTAGTCGTTGAATCAACTTACGGTTAGTTTCACTTAGTTTCCACTTATTTTAGTCATTTGAAGAGTAACGATACGTTATAATAATTTTAATAGATTAGGTTAGTTTTTTTAGTAGTCGTCCTAGTGTGGTACTTAGAATCTACTTAATATACTTAGTCATTTAAACCGGTTCCGATACGTTATAATCAATTTTAATAGATTTGGTTAGTCGTCCAATCAACTTTCGGGTACCTAGTAAGTTATTTATACTGACGTTTTCAGCGATTTAATCATTCCTAAGATATTAAAGATTCTAATAAATAAAACTGCTTATTTTTTAACCAATATATTTATTTCGCCAAATTATTAACTTATGGTTTTTGGATACTCTCTATTAATCGATTTTAGTGTATATAATATAAGTTAACTCGTCCAAAAATCCATTAAAACACGAAACACTCAACAAGGGAAAATGCATCCAAAGTATAGGTAACCCCGTATTTCCAACAGCTAGAATTTTGCCGTATTTTAGACTATCCGTTTACTACAGCCGTAGCGTCTACACTGGCGAGTTTCGGCGGATCGAGCCGTTTGAGGTCACGGCAGACCAGGCGTAGCAACAAGGAAAGATTGGATTCTGGTTATTTATTATTCGTGTGCCTTGACGGCAGCCGCCATGTTGCGTCGAATATTCTTGTCGATTAGTGCTCGGTTACGATACGGGCGGCAAACGTCAAAGCGGTGCGCTGATTTTTATGTGCACTTAAAATTAAATGTATTTATCAGTCAGGGCTACAATACACATCAGCGTCAAAACGGCGTCGCTGAAAGTAGCTGTCGTAACGCTTGTTGCCTAAAGTGACCAAATTTTTTTTTTCGCCGCCCAACGTCATCTGTTGTGTTGTCATCTGTGGCTCAACTTGAGTTCCCAAAGTATGATTTTTTTTTGTTAGGTAGTAATGAAAGAAAAACGTTAAAGCTGTAATGAAGTAGGCTCTTTATTTTACAATCACAAAGGTTTTTTTTAGTAAATATTGCTATTTTTCAAGATTTAAAAAAATTCTTATACACAATATAGTAACAGTACTCTAGTTTAGAAAACTTGCAAGATATGTTCAATATATACAATATTTTCTTTAATTTGAGCTAAAATTGTCTACCAACTTTTCATAGTAGTACAAAATGAAATTATCGATACAAAAGTCTTTATGTATGCATGTACGTTTTGGAGGAACTTAGTTTTATCTCAATCATTTTGTCTCTTTTTACTATGTGAAAACAGAAGTTTTCACATAGTAAAAAGGGACAGTTAAGTGACACAATGCAAAGGCTCTATCCAGCACGGACGATAGATGCTGGTAAGTGCAGATCAAGATCTAAACTGTGGCGTGTAAAAAAAATGTGTTCAGATAAAACAAAGCCGTTGATTTTTTTTGCATAAAAATAAAAGTTTACAAGCCAGTGGTTGTACTTACAAAGTTGAATTAATGCTCAATTAAATCACCCTTATTTAATTGTGCGCCAAGTATAAAAGAAGGTCGTTTCTCGTTTTTTTGGTTATTTTGTAACGTGAATTATACGTGCGTTTTGAAATATGAATTAAGACAATGGAACTATTTTACAAGTAATGCATTATCAAAATAGTCATGTTTATGCTTGGTGTATTTGAGTAATCCCGAAGTCATTGTTTGACTTGATAAGTTTGCGTTTTGAGCATATAAATGTTGAGACAGGTAGTTTTACGTGTAGATAATAAAAATCGCCGCTACGCATTCGTATTAAAGGTAAGAGGTGCTTTAAATGCCAATGATATAAAGAGCTTTTGATAATGAATAAAAACTAAAATTTTAAGGGTGCTTATAACGACACAAATATTGTTGGGCAAAACCTTTTAGACCTCCCTTTACTACTTATATAAATCTGAACACAACTTTGCACATATCAAGGTTAGAACTATCGCCACAGTTTAGGTCAGCTTAGAACTCTGTTTAGAACATCATTGATGATTTACACCAATCGCATATTTTTCGTAACCAATCCATCTTCCTGTTGGTAAGAATAGAGTCATTTATTCATTCGTCCTTCCGTTTGGGAATTTATATATATTAAAAAAAAAATAAACTAGAGCTAACAAAACGAACCAGTGCGAACTGAAGGCTGTTCAAATGAACTATATATATTTTTTTATCATATCTATTAACAAAAAACAAAGAATGAAACAATACTTCTCTGCTTCTAGTACGTTCTGAACAAACTTTAGGTGTGGATAAAATATGAACTGTTCTGTGATAGCTACATATTTGATATAATTTGAGTGAAAAGAAATCTATACCAAACAATCACTGTGTACAAACTTGAGATATAACTAAGTTCGATGACTTAAAAAATAAAACATTTGTGTGATATGGCAGGCAAATGATTAAGAAAAATACTCGAGTATAAAATACTTACTTACAAGGACTATATAAAAATAAAATAAAAATATACATACAACTTAAACAAATAAAATATACACGAATATACATTGAATAGATACAACGCGAGAAAATAACTAGTGAGCAAATATGGTGAAAAATCAGTATTAAGTACAAAAACATAAATGTAGAACTAAAAATATATTTAAAGACCGCAATAAAGAAATAATTTTACCAGATTTGATAATTGTATTTATAGCTACTTTCCGGTAAAATATTATCGTGAAAACCTTAGGGCATAAGATATGTCTGACTACATTTTCTAGGCCAGTTGAAACTTAACACAGTTTAAGGAGAATACAGTAGTGTTGCTGTGGCGAACCTACTGCAGAACTCCAAAAGAAATAACGCACTGTGCTTGCAGAATCGTTGACGTTCGAAATTATACGTTAAAAAATATACACTTTATTAATTTTCAATATACAAAAAATATCTTTGGTATATACTTTATAATATTAACAAGAACATTTTATTTTAAAAGTTAACAATTTTCATAAAAATAACATATTTACTAAGCACATGATTGTTACAGGGGTCACGAAATGGTTCGTTATAACGAATAGCGTCTTTCTATTTATCGTTAGCAGAAATAAATATCAAGCTTATAGATATGAAGTGTTCGTCAATTGAAACGATGAATACCATTTTAAAAATTTGCTATTTTGAAAACTATTCTGTCGTTTTGAGTACCTAGTATTTTATGTACTTATCAGGTAAATTCAGTTGCCAGTAAATTTCATATTTTGCAAAGTTGGTGATATTACTAGGGTCAGGTGTTTTAATAACGTCAAGCGCTATAGTAAGTTCTAGGATATATTTTAGAATTGTGTAGTTCCCCATAACATATAGCCGAATGTAGCTTTCGTTGTCGATTTTAATTGTCGTTCCAAGGTGATCCCAAAGTCTACAAAAATTCTGTAAACTTTGGTGATAGCCTAAAGGGCCACATTATTGTGTTACATATAATAAAAATAGCGACTCATACAATAAAAAATAATTCTATCATGCATTAGAATGTTCCTAAAGTTTATCGATTTCAGGAAAAAATTTATCTGTACAAATCTGTGAATACATGAAAATAAATCAAGCGGATTTCAGTCTAAAATGGAGGCAAAAATGAGATTCCTCGTTTCAATTGACTTGCAACTTACTTTTATTCTCTGTCCTATATTGAATTTTGAATGGAACCTTATTTACCATTCTTAATTTTGATATTTCTTAAATTATACATTCTGGTTGAGTATTTTGGTTTCGCGAATTTCAGAATGGTTTTTCTGTGTCAAAACATTGCTGCCAAATGTAAAATTAAATGTACCAATGTGTTTTCAATATCAAGATAGTTGTCGCTTTGACAGATACTTCTTTATGGGAATATTCAACCATCAACCATCACTCACGGTTCAGATGAGCTTCGCATAAGCTATCCTTGTGCAACCGGGCCCTAAAGTTCATTTTTTCGCTAATGTTCCATAAACTTTTGCAGTGTTGTTTTCCTTTTTTGTTGTTAAGTATGAGTTAGAACTGTGATTATATTCGTCATTTTAATTGGCAAAGAGCAAGTGCATTTGGAAAAATAATTCAAAATTATTTCGAATTGAAAAAATGTTTTTGGCTTTTAAGGAAGTTGTTTTGAATAACTTTATAATTTATAAATAGTGTACGGACAACCTGCTAGGATAGAATATTATATGAATCTAAAATAGCAATCGTATTTAGTAAGTATTTAAGACATGAGGAAGAATTTTGCAAAGTAATTTTTTCTAGATTCTAAAGCAATTTTAACTTGAATGATCCACTAAATCACCCACACATTCAAGAACATTATAATGGCTCTAAGTCGCCTTTTTACAAAATTAGTTTACATAAGGCATCTAAGTAAGTATAAGAATATCGATCGTCGAAAAATTAGACGAGGAAAAAATCCGGTTAAGTTTTTTAAATTGTATCTATCTGTAGGTAGCAAGAAGGTGACAAGTAAACAGTAAATCATGACGGCAAGACTCAAGATATATTGATGCCAGAATTAAATCAAGAGAAAATCTGCGTGTGGGCTGGATTTTGTCTGCCTTGTCTTGGGAGATATTGACGTGAAAAAGTTGTTGCATTAAGAGGATTTAGTTGAAGCCTGAAAACCTTAAGGTGTTTATAGTCATTTCATTGAACTCCTGGCAGAAGTGTCTCTCCAGTTTTTACTGACCACATACCTGTAATTTACCTCTAAACACTTGAGCTTGAATATGAATGTAGAGAAAAAATGAACTTTTCTTTTTTTTTAATATCTCATTTCTAGGTCTGTTGGAAAGTAATTTCGTTGTTGCTAGTGAAGAAGAAATCCCCCTAGAATTTTATAAGCTTTTCTAATTCAATTTTAACGAGCAGCGTCATAAATGCAATGCACTTTTAAGTGATAACATTTATTTGGCTGCATAAAGATCACCAATACATTTGAAGCGCAAACGAAAGGTATAGAAAATGACATAAAAATTTAGAAATAACCCGAATAAACAATAAGACCAACAATTGACTACATGGAAGCTCTATAGCATTATTCAAAATATAATTTATCTATAAAAAAAGTGTCTATTTCGGTTCTAGATAGTAAAATTCGTAAAAAATTACTTATTGATGAAAAATTGACAAGATATTGTCGGTGTGTGTAAAAGTCCGACTTTGACTTGATATGTACTTATTTACAGAAATACTGAAAAAATCAAAGGCTAGATATTTTTTTAGGAATAAAGCTATGGCACAGCATTGTATAATATGCAGGGTAATTATCAATCATATCGAGGAAAAATCAATTAGAGAAAATCATTATCATGATTCCTGGACTCTACTTTGAGATAAAATACCCAAATAAACAAATAAGAGGAAATAGGTACCTACAGTGTGCAGAATTTTATATATTCTCCCTCCTAAAATTCAAATAACTTTGGAAACTCATCGCACATATCGATTTGTATATCTATAAATAAATCTTCACACATTTCAGAAATATTAGAATATTATGTAGAATATTTATTCAGTTTCAACATACTGTAAAAAATCCGAAGCAAAAACCTTACAAAAGAAGGTTCTGATAATTTTCCGTTGTTAACCAAACAGGAAACATCTGCTGATTTTCTCGATATAAAGATAGGAATTACCCTGTATAAATAAAATTTGAGATACTAGGGGAAGATAAGCAGTACCATCGATTTTTAGTAATATTTAAGAAAAACTAGAAAATTTACTCAATTCGGCAAGATATGTAAAAAATATGGAGCCTATTTTTTTTTCCAGATATAAAACATACCAGTTTGATTAATTTTTAATCAATTAATTCGGCAATTATTATAATTGTCTAGTAAGTTATTGTGCTCTTTTTAGAGCTCTAATGTTTCTGAAAACTATAAAAAAATTGGCTAGGATTAAAACAAATAAGTAATAAAAATACTTTGCCAATTTTTTAATAATCTTCGTTCTACGAACGTTTCTACAAAGATTTGACAAAACGAAAAATAAACTTTACTAGAAAAATTACCACAATTGATATAGGTATTAGTTTATTCAGTCTTTTCCGATTTTCCTCTAAAGAATTCTACTTAAGAAATCACTTTTCGTATGATACACAATTTACCCTAAAAAAAAATGACGTTGCCATAACTAAATAAAGTCTCAATCGTTGCTTAAAAACGAAACTCACATAATATAGTCTTCATAATGCGTGTTTAGAAGTACAAACATAGCGGAATGATCCGATCGGTGCGATTTTGGTCGAAAATGATCATATTACATATAAGAACAATCTAATGTCTTATTTAGGCTATTGTTAATCTGATATAAATATTAACGTCTGTAGTGGTGTAAAAGTACAGTTTAAAATTCGGACCTGTGTTATAAGTATTACCGTTAATAATAATTATCATAATGCAGGAGAGGCTTTCTTCCTCTCATATTATTCTAAAGTTAGATTTATATTCACTTTAAAATCCATATCGTCATTTTGAAGATTGAAGGACTCTTTGTTACAAGCAAACTAGGTTTTATCCACTACTCACCAAAACTTACTTTTGAAATTAAGTTGGCATCATCAGCAGATAATTAATAGTATATTATTTAACGGGCGTATAATAAACGAGGATGATTCGATGATTATAACACGAGCCACTTGCGGCGAGTTTTATAATCGTCAGAGTTATGGTTCATTATACGTGCATCAAATAGGATACTTTATCTACAAGACTACAACCTTTCTTAAATATACAGAATACTTAACTAAGAAGCGACATTTCAACATCAACGTCAATACATGCTTATGTTGACATTTCTCGTTACGGTATAAACTGTGGTTGCGGCTCTCTCATTGCCTGTTACGAATTTACAATCCTACATTTATTGTTTTATGAGAACTACTTTTCCACTGGTTGTATTTTGCATTATAGTTACACATAAAAGAACAAAGTAATTATGAATTCGTAATAATCCATCCGGGAGTCACTATTATGGAAACGAGAAATGTTAACATAGGCATGTTGACGTCTAGGTTGACAGAGAGGTTGACGTAAATGTTCAAATTTCGCGTTCTAGTTAAGTATTTTGTGTGTTTAAGGGTGGTTGTAGATGAAATATAGTATTTGGCTAACGTATCATGAACCATAATACACTCTCTTGATTATGACCTGCATTATACGCTCGTTAAATCTGGCTATAATTCTGACCATGTAGGCAGTTCGTCCTCTTCATCCCAACAGACCACGCCTTTTGGTTTCCTAGCCATCAATATATCGAACATTGCAGGAATGTTCCTCGATCCTATATTTATATTTCTTTAGCTGCAGTTGACTATTTCTATATTTTCAAATACGTTTATTATTAATATGGAAGCAAATATTAGTAATCTTTGAATACTTACTTAAAAATGTGTAGGATAGGTACTTAAGTGACTGCAAGTATTTGAAGATAGATAATTATGACCAAAAATATGAATAGGGCTAGCGAACCAATTCCGCAGTCTGGTTGCTAGGAATCCATCGTGGGAAGTCGGTTATCATTGGTTTTGGAATGTTTTCGAATTAACATCATAGAAAATAGTTATTGATCCATACAATGGATTATTTTGATCGAAAACAATGATATGTTTGTGTATAATTAACCTACTAATTTAATTTATTTTAATCTAAGTGGCAGTCTCTTTAATGTCACATGTCTTGTACAGGGTGATCCCCTATAATGTCGCCCCTCTTTAACTTTTTTATTTTAAGTGTCCCAAAAAAATTAAAAGTATGGTTATGTAGGTACTGAAAAATACTGTTTTTCTGAGTATAAAAGTATTGAAAAAATGATCAGTATACAGGGAAAAACAAAAAGTTAATTTTTTTTTCAATGGAACACCCTGGTACCAAATCTGGTACCTCGGTAGATACCATCAGTTAGCACCATCTCATAGCTCTTGAAAAGTTAAGATAGGAATGTGAAATTCATTTTACTCCATCTCTAATGATATTCTTGCTACCAAGGTGAAAGTGAGCCAAAGTACCGATTTTCAACTGCCTATAGCTGTGAAACTACTACTCTAGAGGTATAACATCATACATAAAATATGCTTAGAATGTTACGAGGAATCGAAAAATAAATTCATATAAAGGGTGTTCCATTGAAAAAAAATAACTTTTTGTTTTTCCCTGTATACTGATAATTTTTCCAATATTTTTTATACGCAGAAAAAAAGTATTTTTCAGTACCTACATAACCATACTTATACCATACCATAATTTTTTTGGGACACTTAAAATAAAAAAGTTAAAGGGGGGCGACATTATAGGGGATCACCCTGTACTTTAAAGTGAATGCAAAATCTACCTAAATGTTTGGGTTACACAGGAAAAATGGAATGCTGTGAATTTATAATATATTTGAAAAAAAACATACAGGCCGAAAATAAACGTCATTTGATAGTTATTCAGTTAAAATATTTTAAGTATTTGTAAGCTTCTCATAGTCAAGTGCATTTTCGACGTAGGATGAAATTTTTAACTTCTCGTACAATTAAAAGTAGGTACCTAATAGTTTTTACAAGAATAGAATATACCTCGCTAATATTGGTGTGCGGAATAACTAGGTTACTATGAAAGATAATATCATGAACTTTGGGATATGCATAGTAACTCATTAAATCTTGAGTCAGGTAGCTTGCACATAAAACGCGGTTTTCCGACTAACTGGAAGCCAAGTTTTTAATTTAAATAACAACCTTCCAATCTAAAAAAAGCAGCCATCTTATTTTATCCTCACATTGATTCTTATGACAACTATGCGAATATGCGGAAAAATAATTTAGTATCATTTCCGGATCACTAATAGTTCACCATTGTGTCAGATTCTAGTTTCAATGAGTTGTTATGCATATATGTAGTTTCAAAAGTTTACCTGTCATAATAACTAAGCTATTCCATAGTATCACCCTCGCGGTATACGTCTTCAAATATTTGACAATGACATTTTACAAGCAGTTGTTCATATAGTATTGGCAACGTCACCTTTGTCATCATCCCGTCACTTTACACCAAATATTACACGTGCGTTGCTAAAGTCCCTCGCTTTATTGTCGAACTGGGCACTATATATTGACTGGTGGGCGAACTGGGCAGTCTCGTAACCTGCGGAACACTCCCATTTGAACCGTTCGATACTATAGTGTTCACTGGGTTCGCACTCGCAGTGATCATGCCGCTATTTGATAGCGCTAATCTAGAGTTCTCTCGACTGTATGGCGGAGGTGCCGGAGTTGCCACTGGATTCGCTGTATTCGGAGTAGGGAGACCCACGCTCGGGTTCCTTAAGTAAGGGTTCCCGTAGATCGCACTGAACCTGGGGTCGATTCCCGGTATAGCCCCATTTGACTGCGTTAGATGCAGGTCTGATAGGTCGCTTAGCGGTAGAGTGTTACTGTTGCCACCTCCACCATGGTGCAGCTGGTGGTTCTGAAGGGAGTTTAGTTGAAGGCGAGTAGACTGCAGGCTTTCACCTCCCATCGAAGTGGAGATTGGAGGCTGCATCATTGGAGGGTTGTAGTCTCTGGAATAATCTACGTATGGCACGTAGCCGTTGTTATTTTGACCATCCTGTAAAAGAAGAATGAACGTAATAAGAAATAGGCGATCTTCCTAACTCCTAGCAAACATGCAAAATTGTCAAACTGAGCTACATAGAAAAATCAGTACACAATATTATTAGGACATATTTAATTATAACCCGAGTAGCAAGAAGATAAAGTAATGTCAACGTTGAAGTCGGTAATTATTATTGGTGATATCTGGTCATGTTATAAAAATCTCTAGTAAACCTTTCTGATATATCTCTTTGACGTGAGATATAGGCAGATGACTACTGCACAGCAGTAAGAAAACCACGGGACGGCTAAAACAACCAACAATAATAATGACAATAATATAGTGATTACAAACCCTGATGCAATACTGGAACACTGGCAAAACTACATTGAATAACTATTCAAAGAACATGATCCAAGAACTCTAGACTACCAACATAAAAGCGGCAAGTCTCCAAAGATTCTAAAGTCTGAAATCATGCAAGCAATAAAACATAGTAAATCAAGCAAAGCACCCGGCCCAGACGATATATACGCAGAAATTATAAGACTTTTTGACGATGACAGCATCGAATACTTAGGAAGTGTATTCACTGACATCTACGAAACTGGTCGATTGCCTAGTGACTGGCTTAAATCGGTCTTCATCCCCATGCCTAAAAATGCAAACGCTACCAAATGCGACCAGTTCTGTATAATTAGCCTGATGAGTCAAGTCCTCAAGATATTCTTAAAAATAACACAATATAGAATTCACAAAAAATGCGAAGAGAATATGAGCTGTTGCCAGTTCGGGCAGGGGTTTGGTACTTCAGAATGACAGCAGCAGAAATTCAGATAAAAATGTTAGCTGTTCACAACTTCACGTTTTACGATCTGAAAATCTAAGATGGAACATGTTTTCTTTGGAACGAGTCAGAGGGAGAATTAATGGTAAGTGTTTATGCTTCCATTATAGTACATTTTCTTTTGAATGAAATTGATAAACATCAAGTGCCGTATTACATTCTGTACAGTGATAGATATGCAACTAAAAATCGGAACGTTACATTATCCAATGCTTTGTTAAATAGAGCAATGTTGAAAAAAGTTACCATTTTTTAAAATATTCAGAGCGCGGGAGTGTGATCTATGCACTCCTCTATTGAGTGGCAAATGAAAAATCCAATAATAAATGTTCCTGCAGACTATATTACAATCTGCAAAGCTGCCCGTAAAAATCCTTATCCATACAAAGTTGAATATTTCAACAATTCCTTCTTCAAAGACTTGAGAGGTCTGCAACACTATCCTGCCATTAGACCTGGAAAATCCGAAAAATTGACTTCTATAAGCCAACTTAGGTATGATCCTGATGGCATGATACAGCACAAGTTGAGGCAGATTGACGAGTGGTCACTACTTCCAGTTCTACGTAAGAAAAATGATAACCCAATAAAAATTGAACATCTCTTACTTCTCTACTCGAGTTCAATTCCAATTAAAAAGTCGATGGCTATCATCTCATGAGTTTAAAGGCAAGTATAATACAAGATTATCATGTTTTTTATTATCAGTGGTCGCATTCTTAAGTCACCAGGTCACCAAATGGTATCGCGTATATGTTTAGCAGTAATTTTGGCTTTGTAGTGTTTAATCAACTTATTCTCCTAATATACATAGTCGCTTTTGTAAGGAAAATCCCCTAACTCCAGAAAAAAGGACAAAACATAGAAAATCACATAACTATTACACAGTTTTTTCATCTCCTGAAAAATTTGGTTTATAGCAACTATGTGACTTGCATATTAAGCCGACGATATATTCATCATGATCAGGTTAAAAACTGTTATTGCCTCGAGCAAGCCCAGAGAGGAGCTTTAATATTCTTAAAAGCTGAAAGTGGCAATTATTTGTGTTTCCTGGATGAACATCATTGGTTCTTCCCTGGCTTCGATTAGTTGAATCTCTAGATCTCTTGTCTTGTCGAAGAACTTTTGAACAGATGAGTCAAGGTGTGAATTTTGGTGGGGATGGGTTATAGCTTAGATATCCGAGGTTCATATGGAGCCAATGTTGCTTGACAGGGGCAGTCTCATATGATTACAATTATAGAAGTAAGTCAAAAGGATACGTAGGGAATTACGAATTCACCCTTAAAATTAGTAGGTATAGGTACAACACGCTTAGTCAATTTCCAAGGCGTTTACATAATGTCATTAGGGCAAAAACAAGCAATTCACCTTATAAAAAGAGAGGATTTTAATGCCATAATATTCATTGCATTGCTAATAATTGAAAAATAGTGCATGTTTTTTTCTTATAAGGTTTTTGATGTAGTGGTTTCGATTATTTAGGTTTACTTACAAGAACCGGTTATTAAAAAATAAATTTGCATGTTTTAACCTGGTACTCCTTACTGCGACAAATATAAGACAGAGATCGAATTTGTAAACCTAGATTTCTGAAATATCTATGATCGTA
>MU181925.1:1007011-1017950 GCA_016904865.1 Pissodes strobi | reverse complement strand
AGCCCATTCGCGTTCACTGCTGAACATAGGCCAAGGTTGTCAGTCCACCGCGTCGGCGGGCGCCCTCTGCTTCTAAAGGTGGCTTGGCGTAGTCTCCATTCCAGGATCTTTCTTGTCCATCGTCCGTCGGTCAGTCTTGCCATATGGCCAACCCAGTTCTACTTCAGTGTTGTTATTCTCTCAATCGCGTCGGTCACATCAGAGATTCGGCGCCATCTCTCATTTGTTATCCGATCTCTCATGGAAAAGCTCCATCCTTCTCTGCGCCATATATCTTTTCAGCAAACTTTCTTGTGAGTATCAGAGTCTCTACCATAGGTAAGAACACTGATTTAAAACCTTTTTTTTTCAGGCAGATTGGTATGCTTGACCTGAGGATATGACTGAGCTTTCCAAAAGCTGCCCATGCAGTTTATTTTGCAGGTTTGGTTGCCCCTCCCTATATGGCCCAGATATTTATAAGAGACCCTTTTAAACATATATTCCAGGACCGCTGTAAAAAGTTTAGGTGACATAACGTCGCCCTGTCGTACGCCCCTTTTGATATAGAAGTTGTCAGTATATTCATGTAATTTGACGCATGCTTTTGCAATTTTGTAGATATTTTCAATTAATCATCTATAATCTATTCGACTTTCTGCTAACGCATTTAGCATCTGATTTTGATTGATTGTGTCGAATGCTTTCACTTAGTCAAAGAAAATCAGAATAAGGGTTCGATGCATTTTTCTATAAGTGCCTTCATTACCTTTAGCTGGTCGTTTACTCCGAACTTGGCTCTAAATCCGGCTTATTCGTATGGTTGGCGTTGATCTAGCTTATTTGTTATTCGATTGGTAATAATCCTCATAAACAATTTGTACAGCTGTGAGAGCAAACTAATCGGGCGGTAGTTGTTCAGGTTTGCTATGTCACCCTTCTTACGGAGAATGGTAATTACCGCTCGATACCACTGGAAGGGGGTAATAACATTTATTAGACAGGCATTGAAAAATTTGCTAATGGTCTGGTGTAGAGAGGTTCCTCCCTGTTTTATTGCCTCTATTTCCATTTGGTCTTGACCGGCTGATTTGTTGTCCTTTATTTCTCTTGACGCTGCGCTGCTTGGAACTCTGGTAGAATAATCTCAGATAATTCCTCAGAACCTTGTCCTTGAATCTTAGCAATCGCTGTTTCTGCCCCTATTCTTTTTGTGTCGGGCTCACTGTACAATGTCCGGTAAAATGACCCAACCATATTCAGTACTTCGGATTTATTGGATGTTACTTCTCCACTGCCGTTCTTTAGTTTCGTTATAATTTTCCTTCCCTCTGAGAAAGTTTTTCTAAGTGGTTTCGTCCCCCTATTCTCAAGAACTCTAGTTACTTCCCTCGTATTGAATTATCTCACAACTCTTCTTGCTCTCTCTCACGTCTCTCCTGCATAAGTCTCTTAGTATTCTCACTTAGCCTGTCCCCATACGCGTGACTTTTTCTTTTGTGGTTTGTTTTAGCTGGTTTTACAATGTCGATGATTTGTGCATTGAACTTATCCACACTCAGTGCTCTTGGGTTTTCTATGGATTTCAATTTAGTTTCTATTTCTAGTTGGTAATCTGCTACGTTCTTTTGAGGTGTTCATCTTGTGCTGGTCTATTTGGTAATCTTGGATCTCTCCTTTTTCAAATTTATCACCACCCGCGTTCATACCAATCTGTGGTCGGTACCAATTGCAAATTTATTTAGGGCCATGACATCGTGTATAATATTCTTCTTATTCGTTATTATAAAGTCAATTTCGTTTTTGGTAGTACCGTGTGGACTAGACCAGGTCCATTTCCGTTGTGGTGCTATGCCAAAAAAGGTACTCGTCGCGACCATGTCATTCTGCATTAAAAAATCAAGAAGCATTTGGCCTCATTCGTTTCTTGTTCCATACCAAGGTGGACCAAGAGGGAGCTCTGCGCTATCCTCTGTGTAGCCGAGCTTGGCGTTAAAATCTCCCGTTATAATTATGTAATTACTAGGGCTTTGTTGAAGGGCTGCTTCAATATAATCATAGAAACCTACGACCTCTTCTTCTGCATGCATAGATGTGGGTACATAGACCTGGATTATCTTTAATTTACATCTGCTATTCAGCCCGTATACAAGGTACATCAACCTTGTGCTGATACTTTTTATCTGTATTGTGTTTGGCAAGTGCCTCTTATGTATTGGAAATGCACGCCTTCATCGTTTACATCTTCTGACCCTTTGAAATGGAATATATTAGCTGAATGCAATGTAAGTTGCCGATTTCCTTTTCTTTTATGTTCACTAATACCTAGTATATCCCATTTGATGTGGGATAACTCCTATATATTATAGGCTCTCTGGTGTAGAAATTGTTCTCATATTCAATGTGGAGACCATTAGTCGTCATATATGGTAGCCTAGATAAACCCAATAACCCTTAGGACCCTCCATTTGGCGATCTCTCTGGCTGCTACCTTGGTCAGGGACCAACAAACCGCCGGGGACTGAGGGCCGTGGGCTGGGATGTACTTTCCTCATGGGGATATTAGCCTGTACTTCTGTCACGCTGGCCAATGCCGATTGATAAGAGGGATATGGGATGGGATATGGGCATATTCGAGTCAACATTGTAAATAAAATTAAGTTGTTTTACTTCAAAATAAAAAAATACTCACTTTTCAAAAATGTTGCCGCTCACATCTAAGTGGAAGCTATTTTTACGCATTGTGAAACGCTAGATACAGTAGATTAGCTTTGGAATCTCTGGACGGTATTATTTTAATTATGTATTTATGCTTATTTCCAATTTATAACATTTTGCTGATTTAAAGCTTATTATCGCTACAAGATATCTTACAGTAAAGAATAAAAATTTATCTTTTATCGTAATGAAATCTATTTATGTTTGACGAAAACCTCCGCATGCTATTATTATTTTATCAGGTACATTATACCGATATATTTTCGAAATAAAAATCTTATTTACTCAATTTTTCAATTTCTCTAAAAAACCCAATCTATTCAATCACTGGAAGCTTTCGACATTGGAAGCGCAATCGATCGAAAATCGTTCTTTCCCCCCTTGCAACCGATATTTACATAAGACTCGCAAAAGCCGTTTTATTATTTTTATAGACCACAATTTCGAGTCTGCTCGCCGCGTTAGAGGGTCATTTTATACGTTAAGTAAAATTTATGTGAACAAAGATTCTGAGGAGTAGCTGACCCTTATCAATATGGGAGGAGAAGGTGTAGGGCAAGTTTTTGAATTACCTTTTATTTTTAGCTTCAATTTTATTCCAAAACCCATTGGTTTCCAAGAACGGTAAATATTAAAAAATTAAGCTGTGTTCAGTTTGTGCAAGTTTTGCCTTATAATGTGTATACGTTCTCTATGGGTGTAAAAGGTTATTTTTCGGTATTTTGTTGCTTGACACATACTTAAATATAGCTCCTTTGGGTTGTTGTTATTTCTGTTCTTTTAAGAGATCATTAAAACACCTAAAATATCATTATACGAGTACATGCCATGACCTGTAAAAATATCGGTAGTGTAAACAGTTTAGTACATTCTAATCACCGATTTCCTCAATTTCAATTGTTTTCGTTCATTTACTATTAGGACATTCTCTTAATATAATCTGAAATCTTCTTATTTATATGTCGTATGGAATTAACATTAAATTATAGGTTACTAATGTTAATGAACAATAACAACATATGCAGAAACATACACAAACAAACTTACCTTTGGAGGAAAACTAGGTTCAGTATAGTCGGCAGAATATCTATATATATCTTGTCCTGCAACACTAACTGGCCCTGCTAGAGGCACCCCAATCTTCGTGATAACCGATTCACTTCCGGTTTCCGATTCAGCACCAGGAATATAGTCCATGTCGCAGTGCATATTGGAATTGGATGATCCAGTTCGTAAGTCTAGTTTCAAATCTGATATGTTTGAACTTCTGTCTGATTCTTTGCATTGTTTCTCAATGGTGTGCGCGTCTGAAAAGAAAGGAATACATAAATATAACAGCACTGTAAGTGTGGGAAATATTTTATACCACTGGACTGTCTTTTATAAAGGGTTATCCTCTTTGTTACTTCTGTTTTAGAATCTGATCACAGGATTTATCAAGCATGGTACCACAATCTGCGGTAACCCTTTTGTCAAGATTAGATACCTTTGCTTTAATTTTAAGGAAGCGTTTACAGGACTTTTTAGTTATAAATCATGTTTCCCTGTACAGGGTGGCTCGAATTCGTGTCTATGTATGGGGATCTCGAAAACCGTAAGAGATACAGTGTCGGTCAAATTAAGGCAAAATTGCGCATTTAGGTACCTAGCAATATGCCGTTTAGAGAGTTTTAAAATTCCGAGTATTTCCGGAGATATCCGGAAAAAACCGAAATTTTTAAAATTCGTTTTATTTTTTTCCCGGGCTTATTTAATAACGGATTTCAAATTGAATTGCACTTTTGCATTGCCACTTTTTCCGCTCTATCTAATGATGGTATCCAGTTTAAGATCCGACGTTTCGTCTTCAAGGGATCATCATCAACTTTCTTTTTTTAAATACGAGCTTTAATTTTTTTTATCGTTTTTCAGATGGTATTGGTGTTATTAATATGACTTTGTGTTTTTTTTTTTTTTTTTTTTTTTTTTTATTTTTTTTATTATATATTTTGCTTTGGCGTAATTTTAAATAATTTAAGGTAGGTACTTTTGAAATTTTTATATTCTATCAAAATATTTTATTTTGTTTTTGTATTAAGTGGAAAATTGGAGCGTATTAAAAATAAAAAATAGTAAAATTATTTCTTACGAGATTATGGCCATGAACTATTACTCAAACAAGTTGCTTACTGCAAAGATAAAATATTCCCAACTTTTAACCAATTAAAAAAATTATTTAATAGAGAACATCAACAATTTATAATCATGCTACGTGATACTATAGGAACTTTGATGGAAAAACACCTATTGGAATTTTGCTTATAAATAAAATGCACTAAGCAACTTGTTTGAGTAATAGTTCATGGCCATATTCTCGTAAAAAATAATTTTACTATTTTTAATTTTTAATACGGGCTCCAATGCTCCACTTAATGCAAAAAACAAATAAAATATTTTTATAGAATATGAAAATTTCAAAAGTACCTACCTTAAATTATTTAAAATCACGCCAAAGCAAAATATATAAAATAAATATAATAAAAATATAATAAAAATTAAAAAAAAAATAAAAAAAATAAAAACACATACTCATATTAATAACGCCAATACTATCTAAAAAACGATAAAAAAAATTAAAGTTCGTATTTAAAAAAAGAAAGTTGATGATGATCCCTTGAAGACGAAACGTCGGATTTCAAACTGGATATCATCATTGGATAGAGCGGAAAAAGTAGCAATACAAAAGTGCAATTAGATTTGAAATCCGTTTTCAAATAAGCCCAGGAAAAAAATTAAACGATTTTTCAAAATTTCGTTTCTTTTCGGGATATCTCCGTAAATACTCGGAATTTTAAAACTTTGTAAACGGCGTATTGTTAGGCATTTAAATGCGCAATTTTGCCTTAATTTGACCGACACTGTATCTCTTACGGTTTTCGAGTTCCCCATACATAGACACGAATTCGAGCCACCCTGTACATAACGTCAAAATTATATATACCATTATACAAATGTCGTCAGTTAAATATTCAAGCCTTATTAGTTATAAAATAGAGACATATTTTAAAATTTCTCATTCTAATTGACGAGCAGTTTATATAGGAAGATAAAACAAACTTTTCGAGTTGGTTTACATATTGAATAATTTATTGTTAGATTATTATTTATTTAATTTTCTAATTTCTATTAATAAAGGCATGATCATAATGATTCAGCTGTACGGCTTTCAGAACATTCACTCATCTCAAATATCTTAAATATAAAATAAGATCTAGCTTATCATTGATAACTGTTTGACTGGCTCTAAGATAGCTCTAGCGTATAGTTGCAGTATGGGTAATTTTCAACTTAAAGCTGTAGTTTAGGTTTATTTGCTTTTCTTTGAGTACAAATTTAGCAAGTGCCTCACGCTCTTTCTCAGTTAGCCCACTTGCAGCCACTGTTATGCATTAGTATACCGTACTCTAACCATCGTTATTGACGATGCGATGCGATGTGTTCACCTGGTGTACCTTGATTCTTCTGATGTCTCACCCATCGTATTGGTGGTCGCCTCCTAGCTTGAAAAGCACCTTGACGTAGTCCCCACTCTAGAATCTTTCTCGGCCATCAGCCTTGCTGCGTGTCCAGCCCACTTGTACTTTATAGTTATTATTTCCTTCATTTCATAAGTTACATCAGATATTTCTCGCAGCGTATAATTTAGAATTTTGTCTAAGAAAAAATTAACCTCTAATATTTTCATATGAGACTTTTCTTTTTATATATATATTAGAATAATTGCTGTAAAAGGATGTTCGGTTTTAATTCACTAATATTTTTAGGTTTTTCTTCCTAAATTGCCTCGACGTTCTGGACATTTTGTGTACCAAAACATCTAAGCCGAATTTTGCCTGTGTATATTTAAAAAGCTGGGTTAATGGAATGTACTACGAACTGAATCTCTATATCTACGGAGAATCTGCTACAATATTAAGGATCTGTTCCTGTTGATTCTTGGTAGCTGCCACTAATTATAAAAAAGCCATATACAAAAGATGACTGAGTTTTGCTGCTTCTTCGTTGTTGATTTAAATACTAATTGTATGAAACAAGATGCAAAAAGATAGTCAATTTAATGACTTTCGTTGCACTATGCCTCTTTTTTGGAATATTGTATCGTTTGTTATGTTACTATTAATAGTTGACGGGACATTTTTTAAAGTGTGGTACAGAATTACCTATAGCACTCTGTGTAATTAACAATAATCTTTTTTTACAGAGTGCCTACCATGTTATTGAATAAGAAGGTCAGTTTTTTGTGTACTAGTAGGTTTCTCTTTTCGCCTATGGATATTATCAATGCGCATGTTAAGTTAGGTTGAAAAGCGGTCCTATACCGGTCTTCCGTCATGACTCTATAGTCTGTTGTGTTGTAACCAGGTTTTGTGATCAGCCTAAACTTAGACAAACTCTTGACAAAGTTGATTATGCTATTAGGAGAGGATACTTTTATCTCATCCGTCAGTAGTGCTTTCCCGCGAAAACTGAGTGCCTAACTCTTACATCTGATGCGTCCCTAAACTTCATCATTGCAAATGGTTCGTGCTGCATGTGACACAAGGTCTGGTTGATACTGTTTTCCTCAATGATCCAACGGGCATTGGCATTATTGTTATTGTTATAATAATTATTTCCATTTTTATCACCAATCTTATTGGATTGTAATAATTTGTATTAAAATAGTAACGGATTTTTAAATGTATCACAATTAATATTTCTGTTTTAAAGTTTGTCACTATTATTTGAATCCTTTTCACTGAAACAATTCCCTTAAATATAAAATAAAAGCCCGTGCACCATTAATCCAATAAACAATGAATATCCTGCATATTTAATTTTTTGCGCTTGTCAAGTGAAAACTCCCTTCTATGCATTTTATTGTACTGCATATGTCAACGGATAATGGCGTTTGAATATGCTCCAATAATAAAATTAATTAGTTGAAAAATACGATACACAAAAAGGATTTCATTCTAATTTTTAACAATTTTGTGCCAAATTTTGCTTCTATTGTGCATCCAAAAAATCGCAGTTTAATTCAATGGATGCAATAAATAAATTCTTTTCTTGCAGCATAATATTTTAAATCTATTATCGATAAATGAAATTTTATTATTTACGATCGATTTATCAATTCTAGAAGCTAAACATGCAACACCAGTAAGATTTTAAGTATTGACACTCATTAAAAAAGTCAGGTGGGCAGTTCACACGCGGTAAAAGTGAAACCTTCAGAAGACTAAATCAAAGGGTCACCCATCCAAGTACTAACCACGCTTGAGGTTGCTTAATTTCAGTGATCGGACGAGAACTACTTTTTGTTTTTGTTCTTAACAAACATCTACAACTGTATAACTGTATATCTTATTCTCTCGCAGGCTACATTCTATAGATCTGTTTTTACTGTCCTTTTTCGTTTCATCGTGTCTCAACTCACACCCGTGCTAAAGAAGTTTTCGCTTCAATAAATACGTTATCTTGGTGTTAAGTGTTTTAAGGTTTTTTTGTTTTAGATACTGAGAAACTGTTCGATGAAATGATGAAAATGGAAAACGAAACCAAATATTATGTGATACTATTCCAATATTAACTATTATGTGTTATCATCACATTGTTGACTGCTGTGCATGGATCTATTTGCATTTTATTTGCAAATCACAAACAGAATATTTGTTAGTTACCTAATATCAACAGGTAGAAGGTAGACCGTTCTGCACTGTATATATTTTTAATAATTTCCAAGTTCTAAATTAATAAATTCCGGGTATATCTGTGTTTTAACTGTAGATTAAATACCTGCGAAACAAAAAGTGCAGTATTGTGATTTGCAATTTTAGACCACCAATCAAAGAGAGTAACGCTTCCATTTTGTTCATACTATGTAAAAAATAGATAAATATTCGAATTTAAAAAATGTTACATTAGCCATAATAACATAATTAAATAGTATGTGTGATTAAACAGGATGTAATAGTATATTATGCAATGAGCATTTAATGATGGTTATTAAGACACGAGCATGAGAATGCAAGGGTCTTAATAGCCATTAAACGTGAGTTGCATATACTATTTTTTCTATTTTGGTATCATAAAGAAGTCTTTTCGATACGCAAAGTAGTGTCGAAAAGAAGCTCTTTTCGACACTACTTTTGTTGACTGGTTGCTGTGATATTAACAAAATTGTTCAATGTCACGACTCACTAGCAAAAATTTCGACACCGTTTTGAATGGAATTCCTAATAATACAGACGCCAAAAGTGATAAGATGGCCGTCCAACTTTTGATCGCGACTTGAATAAATTAATGTTTTTCATTAAAAAACGTGCAAAATAGAAAAAATAGTACAAAATACACGTTTTAAAAGACATTTAGCGCACTCGCACGTTAGGAAACTCCCCGCAAGCGGGTCGTTTCCTAATTTCGGGCTCGTGCGATAAAATATGATCTTTTAAAACTAGTATCTTAATATACTATTTTCTATGACCAGTCATAATAATGAAAAATAATTTTCAATTTTTAAAATTCAGTTAGTAAATTGTCTATGAGCTGTCAAAATTGACAAATTTTAAATTTGATTACGATACTGGTAGTAAATGTCTAATAAATCAGTTAAAGTATAGGAGTAAAAAAATACATTATTCACACATGAATCGACTGTTAAATGTATTTTCAAGTATGACACAATAAGCATATTTTAAACAACGAAATGAATGATTCAAATAAAGAATTGGTTCTTTTTTTAATTTTCTAGTCTAAACCACACATTTCACCTTTCTATACCAGAACCCAGAACAATATGATAATATACAATAAGCAATGGCAGAGAGAAAATCTGATAATATTTTATATGATGCGGAATAATTCAGCATTGTATGAAACTATTGATATACAGGATGACCCATTCGTGCGAGGGAGCAAGATATCTTGCTTCTATAATAAACAGAAAAAATGTTTAAACAAAAGTTATGTGGATATGAGAGAGGTATAGTTCAGTATAGTATACAGAGTGGTCGAAAAAAGTGTGGTACCCCAAAAAAAATTTTTAATGGCATGACCAATATATTATTCAAGTTTTTAATGCAGCGAAAAATTGTATGAATATTTCATATAATTCTATACCTAAATTCGATTTTTTTCGAAATACTGAGTAATCAATTGACATTTTGAAAACTTTGGAAGACTAGAGAATCTAAGGGATTTGCCTAGAACCAAACGGCTTACAGTGATCTAATAATCCATCTGCTAACAATAAATTCCAGTTTAGGCGAAAATCAGGGAAAACCGGAAAAATATCTCATTCGGCCAAACCCGAAGTTAATGTTACAAAGCCGGGTAATAAAAACTAAAACAGAAAAGTGTGAGCCGTTTTGTTCTAGGTCAATTTCGAAAACAATTGAATTTAGGTATAGAACATACTATATGACATATTCATAGAATTTTTCCTAACATTAGAAAATTCAATAATTTATAGATTATGTCTTTAAAAAAAATACAATGTTGATGTGATGTTCTCTGAACCACTCTGTATATATAAAACTGTCATCTTTTGTTTAAACATTATTTTTCTATTTATGTATTATGGTAATGGAGATATCTTATTTCCTCACACCAATAGGCTACCCTGTATACAAAAAAAAATTGTACTAATTCTGACGTCAAATATCTAAAAGTCTTAGTCATATGAAAACTTGGACATTTAGTTACATAATTTACGTATTCTTTCGATATCTGTTAACTACGCCTACAGCAAATACTAGAAACTGGATAAAATCACAAATTTTGCAAAAAAGTGCTTAAAGAATATAATCTTTGGTCAAAAATGCAACAAACACTTATAAGGCTAAGCAAAATAAGCCGATAAAGTAGAAATAACTCACAATTTTATTGAACGTGTTTTTTTCAACAAAACACATAAGAAGTCAAAAATAAAAAATTCAAAAATAAACAACACTTCATCTCTTAGCTAACTAACCCAAAGTATAAAATTCATAACAGACTAATAGTTTAAAATCGAATAGATAACATGCAGGCAGTGAGCAAAAAACTAATTAGATGCTGTAACGATGTTACTTAATTTTTCTTATATTACAGAGCGTAAGCCTAATTATTTGTTGTTAAACCGTATCTTCGGTATTTGGTGTCATAGAAATACCATTCGTTTTGGTAAATTATCGTAAAAATAATATATACATTACTGTCTTACTGAAAACCGCGCGAAAAT
>MU181925.1:981061-1002011 GCA_016904865.1 Pissodes strobi | reverse complement strand
CCGAAATACAGGAGGTCGCAAAAAGTAAGTAAAGGGCGCCGTTACAATGCATTTTTTTAATATCAGATAATTTCTATGTAAATGCTTTCATAATAAAACTACCAAAAATGCTCGAAAGCGAAAAGCAAAAATCTAAGCATCAGCATAACTAAAATACAAACCAAAACGATAAGGAACTGTATATACTAATTGAAGTACATTACCAATGCTTGGAAACAAAAACTGTATGATGCTTAGATATAAAAAAATCCAATTGGAAACGGTACACAGATATAATATAATATAAATAAATCTCAAAACTTACATAGATACAGACAATACATTAAAATGTGTTTTTCTGGGGGAGAGAAATATTAGACAATCAAATAACTGCACCCTTAGAGGAGACTTAACACACATGTTTTTGCTATTTTTTTGCTAAAGTTGATGGAGCATCCAAAACTAGTTTTATTAAAAACTGAAATTAGTTGAGAAGTTTACGATAATTACGTGCAAAATCTGTTTTGGTATTTTGGATAAAACTGCATTTTGCCCAAGGTTCCAAACCACAACTTAGAAATAGTGACGAATATAACACATTACAGTGGCGTAGTATATATTGACGACAATATGACGATTTATAACAAATTAATATTATCGAGGTCGATCAAAGGCTTTCGAAAGTTTGACGTTAGGTTTAGTCTTCTTCAAGATAAAAGTCTTATTGACGATATAAGCATTGGAACTTAACTAAGTACTGATTAATAATAACTGAAAATACTAAATTCCACTATTTTGAAATCTTATTAGTCATTGCTAAATTAATCAGTATTTTGAATATCATAGATCTATTAATGCCATAGTGAAATTGACACATTCTAAACATCGATTAATTTAACGAGTACTTAAAGTGACTAATCGAACTTCAAAGTAGTGTTCCTAGGGGCCACTACTTAAATCTTGTTCTGAATATCACATATTTACGAATATTATACTAATACTGACATATTCAAAACACTGATATTTAGGTAGGGATCAAAGTGATCGCAGTTCAACTTGAACTTTGATTAAGCACTTTTAACACTTGTCAAATTAATCAAGGGTTTAAACATGTCAATGTCAGTATGACATTAGTAGATCTATGATATTCAAAACACTGACTAGTTCAGAAGTGACTAATCGAAGTTCAAAGTAGTGGCCCTAAGTTTAATGAATGGCAGACAGGCGAATAACTTCATCTTTATGCCTGATAAAATGGAATGGGTCTTGAGTAAAAAAAGGCGGTGCCTGGACACCTTGGAAGGACTCATTAGGATGAAACCCCAATCCATTACCTGGGCACATGCCCTGCCTTTGCAAGGCTGAGACATGCCGTTTTCGGGTCGGCAATATTGTAGGACTGAGATAGATTCTGACTATCATCAGGAGGTCAGGAAGACTAGAGTGAAATGGAAGTGGGCTGACGATTGAGAGGAGACCTGGAATATGCTACAAGGCCTCTTGACCTGCCATTAACTACTACTACTAGATTTATTTAAAAAGTCAATTTGGTGTGGAGCTAATTTGCTTGGTAAATTATGGTAGCACAATTGAATTTACGTGACAGATAATTCGAACAACCCTTCGAAGAGCAACTATTTGTGAAAATTCAATATTTGAATTAAGGCACGTTCTTTTAATATAAGGTGTAAGTTTTGAGAATTTTTTTTGGGACATTTTCAAAATATTATCATAGTTAGGTTAGGTCTATTTCAAAAAGTTATTTTAAAAAATGGGTTAATTCAGTTGAAAATAGAAAATTTTGTATTTACTTATTCAACAAATGCATTTTATATAAATCTAGCTTTACCTTACATGCTGACGTCAGTTCATTACCTCAACATAATTTTTCTACTTGTTTATTTCTATAAAAGGCAATTTGCTAAACTCATTGGAAATCTAATTGCTACGTTTTTGGTTACGAAATGAAAATGGCAAAAGAATTTAATGCGATTCATAAAAACAATTAAATATAAAACTTTTGGGTATCTGAAGCTGGGTTCTGAATTAAACCCATCAGACATTTAAAAAAATGCCGACACATCGAAAATTGGATTCAATAAAAATTACGTCTCAATAATTTCATCAAGAAAAAAAACTATAATATATATCATATTTATAACTCACAGCAGAGCCATAAAAACTAGAATGATATCCACGTATTGGCAATTGATATAAATTTAAATTTAATAATAATTTTGAACAAAAGAAGGCTTCGTTTTCGTTAAAACTGGCTTCGGAGTAAATCAGTTAAAGAAAATGTAAAAGCACATAAGGAAATAAGATACTGTAACAATCATTTGGATATGCTCGTTCCAATGTCAGTAATTATGAATTTTCTGTAGCAATTCGCGGTTAAATATCCAAAAACAATTCATTTATTTTCTTACATTCACAAACTTCGATATAATCTAGCACACCATTGGAATTATTTTAATGTAATTGATTTGTCTATGCCACTGGACTGCAGGCATACAGTTTTTGTAATCCCAAATATGATTGCCGGAATCTTCAATTTAATATGAAAAGCTGGCGATGTAGATAGGCAACTAACAATGCATCTATTAATTTTACAGCCTTTCTTTAGTTTGTGACATGACTACGTGCTTTATTTTGACAGTTACATAATTCAGAATGTTTTGTGAATGAGGTTGATTGAGTTTTTCGCGGAATTTTCTAATTAGGAAGTGAATTCGTGATTACTTAGTTGGTGGTATTTGAATTGACCTCGTATCGACTCGGGTTTTGTAGGTTGGTCTCGTGTCATCCTGCGGAAGTTAGTTTTTATGAGTTTTGGTGAATAAAATCGATTGTTGCTGAATCAGAAGTCCCTTTTCGTATAGACCTTCAGGCCTTAAGGGTGTAAAGGCGGTGACAACGGCGTCAAGAATGTGTTAATTTCCCTGGAAATTGATAGCAGCTAGGCTGGATATAATAATTTTTGACTCCAATGGCATTTTAGTATGGATTAGCCGACACTGAAGGAGAGCCGAACATCAGACTCTTAATTCTACCTTGAAATTTAATCTTAACTCTACCTACGTAACTTTACTCTAATTGTAACTTCAACTCTGATGGGATCCTAAATTTGAACTGGTTCGAGTACTAAATTTCAATTCATATGGGCAAATGAGGAGACTATAGGAGAGGATCAGGAGATTCACGGACGCGTTCCATTCCAATCGTAGCCTGGTGGGTAGCAATGTAATTGTTGGTTGGAAAATGGAAATTACATGGTCGGGATGACTCCGTGGTTATGAAACCACTTTGCTGAAGAAGCGTTTTGGAGCCCTGAGAATTCTCGTCTGGAATAAGATAAGTGATCCTTTTTACCTTTTAGAAATGTTTGCACAATTCCTCATCATTTCATCTTTTTAAAACTGAAAAACCAACATTTCAAAATTTAATTTTAAGTATCTTTACCGTATCTATCTTACCTTTATCTTACCTTTGAATTATCTTGTATATTTACCTTATTGTACAGTTATCTTACCGTAATCTCAACACGAGATTATATATCTTTAACTTTAGACTTTGTATCTTGAATTTTGATCTTATCAATCAAATTTTGTACATTTATCTCATTGTAAATTAATCTACTGTATCTCAAAACGAGATTATCTATTTTTAACTTTAAGCCTCTTACTTGGATTTTGATCTGATCAATCAAAATAATTATCTTTAGTGAGTACCTACTATGTATTATAGAGATTGAATACTCATGTACATACTCAATATTAATCTCGGAAATTTCCATTTGTAAATTTTGTAAACTACTGTTTCTTACTTATCTTTACTCTAGTTACTACAGAACAAGTAGTGATATTATTTGGCTACATTTAAATTTTTCGAGGGTAAGCCCTAAATTTAATATAAATTAAATTTCTCTTAAATTATCTCCCAATTAGACATATTTTCTAAATAAAATATGTGATTGAAGTTCTTCTTAAGTACTGCTTATTTTATCTTACCTAGGTATACAAATTGTTAATTGGTAAAACATTTTGATTATAATTACTGGAGATTACTATGGGATTATGCATTGAAATATTTTGACTTATTAATGAGCTGATCGTAACTTATGGGCTATTCGCTTATCAGAATCATTAATTTTAATTAGGGTCGTAAAGAAAATTTCATATACTACGATCTCATTATATTGTAATCTAGGATCAGTATTGTTAAGTATTGCTTATTCTATCTTACCTATGCCAAGCGTAATTGGTGGTTGGAATTGATATGTAATTTTGAAAAGATACTCAGTAGAGTCAAAGATTATTATTAAAATTTTTGAGGGAAAGCATATCTTTTATTTCTTGCGTTTACTTTCCTTACATTAGTGTCTTATTATGGATAATGTAATCTGACAATTTATCTTATCTTTTCTTATCTTTCGGTCTACTCTAGATCTGGCGCCCACATTTAATTGAATTTTCAGAATTCGAACTCACACCCCTAGTGCCACCGCATAAGACATATCTGAGCAGCGACAGGGTAACTCAAGGAACGTTTAACTCTTACTTTTACTTATACAAATAATTTCAATTAAAATCGAAATAAAATTTGAGAAATAAAAGGCGAAAAGGGTTAATGTTATAATACTTATCTTCAAAAATAGTATTCATTTTCGTAATTTTTTACGTTATATTCCTTACAAAAATGTCTAATCCTTGAAAATAAATTTAACTTCCCCTCATAAATAATGTAAGTAACTTTACTTAATAATACCCTTATAAAATCGATCCAGCCTTGAACTAGGCGAATTTTATGTAGATTTTGATTACCGCGGTAACCTAATCTTGATTAAATATAAACAAGGCTTAAGTTCATTTTCAAAGGCGAGTTGTTATAAGAGATTGCGTAAATAGTGTGGGCATTTATGGAGATTGTTGCTAAGAGGTAATCAATTTTTTGCGCGTGCGGAGATTGTGGGGTTTAGTGGGTAGTTTATCACAATAAATGTTAAAGGTATATTAAACATTTTCATAACTCCTTTTAAGGGATTTATGAATTACGAGTCAAAAAACAATCTAATAAAATATGGTGATGTATGTCTCTGCATGCATCATCAGATCAAAAATTGACCCAAATATATATAGAAAAATGTATAATTAAATTGCAAATGAGGTTAATAGATAATAGTTATTACTATGACTATAAAGTCGAAACAAAGTTCGGTCGACATTAATATAAATAAAGTTTGAAACAACAAAAAAATTTTGAAACTCGTGTAATTTTCAATAATTTTGGAAATGAATCACTTACAATTTGCAGTAATTAACTCATATTTCATGTTATGTGCTAATTCTTCTCTTTTAATAAATTCTCATGTCTCTTCTTTTCTCTTACGAATTACATAGGTAGTTAAGTGGCTGGACTAAGGGATATGCTCCACCATTTCGGAACCGTTCTGGGGATTAAGACTATCTAACTTAACTGCAGCCTCAGCTCTAAACGATATCGCCTACTTGTCAGTTTGTTACAATTATTTTTAACTGTTTAATATATGCTTATATTTTCGGGAATTTATTTATGTTAAATTAAGGGCTAATGAAACTCGCAAGGGGCTGAGACATATTTCACTTTGTTTTATCTAAAAAGTATTACTAACGAAGTACATATAATTACTAATGAAGGACTCCAACGCATGCATAAACACGAAAAATTAATGAACACCATCAAAGAAAGCAAAAGCGCAGTATCTGGACCAAGTGATGAGATGTGAAATATACGAGGTGCTCCGATTCAAAATAGAGGGCAAAGTGCGGGGAAAGAGATCAATGAGAAGGCGCCAGAATTCATGGCCAAAAGATATGAAATGATGTTCCACATCTGCACAAATTTTTCGCGTTGCAGTTTCCAACACTAGAATTGATATTGGGATTATCAACCTTTGGAAGGAGAGGGCATGATAAAAAAAAATATTCAATTTTCTTTAACTTTCCGTTGGTCGCGCCAATATATCAGACATAATCAGTCGCACCGGTCTCTCTGACCGTGTATTCTGAAATCAAGTATTTTCATAAAAGCATATATATTTATGTAGATATTATATAAATATAATATGTTAAAATGATTATAATGCAATATTTAACTAGTTTTCATGCATTTAGTATCAAAATAAAGAAGTATCAGAAAAAAAAAACAGAAGAAAACAAATATCTATTTTTATCTGCGCTAATTAAAAACTAACGATATACCTACCGAAATGAAAAACACAAATAATATTAAACAATATGTGAGCGGCAAGACTGACATATAACCACTACGTGTTCTAGACACATGTATTTATGGCATCGAAAACATGAATACTTTGCTTTGCGGTTTTTCTTCTGGTCACAATAAGCGCAACGGCCTGTTCTAATATTGGCCGCTGATACTTATGTTGAAGGATCGCAAAAATCTTGCAACCATCCCTTTAAACTTCGTGGAAAATTAATGTCCACAATGAATAAGTTCTTCAGATAATGTCTTTAAAAGCATTCTTCCCGAATATTTAGTATCTGGGTGGTTGGAGAAGTAAACCACTTATGAATTAAGTCCTACAATGTTTAGAATTGAGTAGAATAAGATCATTTGGGTAGTCCTTGAGCAGTTGTAGGACGCAATACTCCGCCTTTTGTGGAATTGTAGGTAGTGATAATTATCGTTTTTTTCTGGTAGTTTAATTAATGTTATCGTGTCGATGCATAGTAGAGAGCATAATGACATTCGTCTTAATTTTAGATATATAAGAGACGATGATGCAGTCTGCAATCGGCAGTTCCCTATTGTTTTTCTAAGGTTTAAAATTGAGGTTAATTTGTAATCGTAAAGCAATTTCGTGGAAAGAGAGACTGATATAAACCAATTTTATTGTCCATTGTTAAGTTCCAAGTGGAACCTGACATATGGTCGCAGTTTATCAGTACCACGTCTTCTGGTTTATACGAGAGTTGATATGGTCCATTGGGATGCACTCCAACGCATTCCTCAAGTCTCGATGAGTTAAAGACCCGAGCATCACACAACGCAAAGAGTTTTTATGCGTACTTGTTGGCCTTTGACGGAATGTACCTCTATTGTCTAAAACTATATCTAGGTAGATGTAGAACTAGGCAACATTTCGTCAATTGTTATATATTCAGTCAAATGATAACCATTTTGATAATTTGTAAGCTTGTCGGTCTTCTTGTGTATTTTTGTCATCAAACCTGAGACATCGTAGTAAAAATTTAAATCTTTCTAAGCACATTCCAATATGTAACATTTCGATGCCGTAACCATTTCTATTCCAATTCCATAAACCTGCAATGTTTGTTTTATTTGAACTTTGAAGCATTTCGATGGAATTTGTTGGAAGAGCGTCCCTATCTCTGTTATAGTTTGTTCGGATGGACTCGATGAAGGCGTTTGGTGAATCTACTATCAGTTGAACTATTTCAAGTAATTCAAAATATGTGATGCTCCATTCAACGCTTTAGTTACTCAGGTACTACCGGGCAATCGTCTAATCAAATTATCTTTTCTCAGTTTTTCGTCTTCGTCTTCCCCTCAAAATAATTAATTATTATTATTGTGGTATTAATTAATACATTGGTAGTATAGTGAAGATTCGCTAGAGTCTGAACTTTCATAATCGCTCACTTCTTATTCGGTGTCCGGGCATTATCCAACTCATCAGGATCAGATTGGCCACCGCAAACCTCTAATTCACTTTCCTCCATTAAGGTTTCTTCCATTAACTGCCTAAAACGTGCCTGTTCTGTCTCATAAAGGTCCATGTTTTTAGAAATTCGCTACTACACTACTCGAAAATAAAGTAACATAATGGTCGGTCTAGGAGTCCGGGTACCGCCCTAACACGCATCTACTTACTCGCTCGGACACGGTTGTCTCAAAAGACCAAATTATGAAGCTATTATTAGGAAAATATATGTGGATTTATATCGACCCGGTCTCTGACACCATGCGCAACCAACGGAGAGTTAAATAATTTATTTTTAAACCAAAAAAGGTATTAGACTATCAAAAAAAGTTAAACAAACTATGAAATGATATTATAACACTTCTCCTTAACATAATAACCACAGCTATTTATATAATCTTTTAACTGTGACATAAATCCAAAAGAAATCAGGCACCTTCAAATGGGGAAAACAAGGTGATAATTAAATCGGCCCTTGGACCCTACCTATCTATTAATTGTCAAATGTAGAATCTAGTGATTATCTGTATGCAATATAACAGAAGTGTGGAGTATCGTTCCTTTAAAAATTAACTTAATTCTAGCAGGTCTGTATAGATTATTCCAGTGACACTAGGTTCATTACCAACAAAATTGTTCATAACTCTTGTCTGCAGAAGCTGCCAACTATACGGTTACTTTAGCGGAAAAGCTCGCTCATGCTTATTAAACTAAACGAGGATGTTTAGATGCCTACATTCTGCAATTATGTTTATTGCAACACCAATTTAAATAAAACGTGTCTTCTTCATCAGACACAAATAGAATAACATTTACATATGCTTTAAAAAAATTTAATAAAATTATGTGAGTAAGCGTAGTCTACTTGACGCAATTTTGGAGAATTTGAATTTTATACGGAAAAAGTTTTAAAGCTTTCACATATCTATGGCATTCGCTTTTAGTAAAATATACAGCAGATGTCGTTTTTGCTCTTATATTTATTATGACTATACTTATAGGTATTTTCGTATATATAGCCAATTATGTCTTGGTAAACAGCTTATATATATTTCTGTCCGAATTTCTTTTAGGACGTCGGCGCCGCGCGCCGGCGACGCCTCTGTTGATTTTGAAAGTTGATACGATATTCTTCTGGTTACTACCAATTGATTTTATTTCACAACAAACAATTACCTACAGCTTTCGATGATAACGCATTTTTCTTTTTCAAAGTTTATATAGAAAAATAAGCTTTTCTGAAAAAGGTGTCGATGGATCATTTTCTTTCAAAATCTGTAGACTTTTCAAAATTTGAAGCTGCATATTTCAAGTAATTTTACATTTTAATCTCAAAAACATTTTCACTGAGCTAGCTACATTGTAAAAAAACTTTATCTTGTTTTAATGATCTATCCACGTTTTATGAGCAAAAACTTGGAAATTTTCAAAACCTTTCAGAAAGTATTTTTTTACGAATAGCTTTATATATATTTTTTGAAATTTCGAGTTCATTTTAAAAGGTTCTGGTCTTTTATCAAAACCTGGTAATTTTTCAATTTAGTGTAAGTATCATTTTTAAATTCAGTCAGTCACAAGTGGAAAACTCTTAACTCTCCTGACATTAAGTGATAGATTTTCGAAATGTACTCAAATTTTCGAGTCTAGTTGATTCAAAACTCATCCATAAATTCAGTTTTTTCCAATTCACAAGAGAATATTATTGAAAACATTCAACTCTGACGACAATTACTAAAAGATTATACGTAAAATTTCGAGTCTAACATGCAAGCTTCATGCGATTCACATTAAAATAGCCGAACATGTCGAATTTACTGTTTTCTCGGTCTAAATACACGAAATAACGTATTTCCACGTTTTATAAGCAAAACTTCAAAATTCTAAAAACTTTCGGAAGAATTCTTGATATTTAGGCATAAATATGAACAGCTTTATAAATTTACGTTAAACTTCGAATCCATTTAGAAAGTGTTTGGTCTTTCCTTCAAAAAATATAAATTTTTCAATTTGCTTTAAAAATCATTTTCAATTTGCAAGTGGAAAACTTCTAACTTGCTTAGCCTTAGGTGATAAATTTTTGAAATCTACGTTAAATTTCGATTGAATCAATTTTAATTGATATAAATTGCATTCCTTTAGGTATTTTAGATTGAGAATATTAAAATAATTAAATCGGCCACTCTTAGAGCTGCGATTTACTGTATGGCAGCGGATTTATTAACTTTTCTTCTAAGAACATCTGATACTTATCATTTATTTTCCATCGATTTACATCTGATCTGTTCTGCATTAAATCTCATGTTTTTGTTGTTGCAACAGAGATAGTCTCATAAATCATAGTTTCGATATGACAAACCAGCCCACATTGATTGACAAATCTTTCAAAATAAAATCGGCAGTAAATGCGGATTATTTAAAAAACGAATTTTAAATGCCATAGAATTGAAGTTCTTATACCTCTATGCTACGGAGAATGACCTTTACCATTCCAATAAAAATTGTAAAATCAATACATCAATTTGTTTCAGCTAAATTAAGTATGATAACACACTAGACTAGATTCTCAATTGCTGGGGTAATATTTTACTATCTGTTTGTTTAATCGAATATTTATATTCAATTATGAACACAACCTACGTTTAAATACATAGGAAAGTTTTACATATTATTAAAGTTTACACAGATTCAATAATTCTGGAATATGTCTAGACGTAGTATATTTTTTTACAATACATGGCAATATACGGTATTAATTCAATATAAATATTATACTTACTTTCTGATGGTGGTTTCTTGCTGCTCTGTCTCTGGCAAAGAAATATAATCATTATTATGATAATTAGGAGGATTATAGCTCCGATCACGCCAATTACGACGATCAGCATTGGGAAGCTCTCTGAAAAAGAAAATAATGCGAATTTTACAATTTTTAAGAGCAAAAACTTGTATGCAAAATACCTAAAAAGAATATCTTTCCACACCTATAAGAAGAACGAATTATTATTGCCTGTTATTTAATTTTATTTAAACTCATTAATTGATAAGGAAACTGTATATTTTTCTATAATTTTTTTAATTTCCTTAAACGAGAATTTTATTAATGTCACGCAACCTTTTCGTTGCGTGATGCCGATCGTAAAAATTAAAATAAATTCTCCACTTTATACCGCACTTTGCAGAATTTAATACTCGCAAATGCAACTCCTTTACAAAGGCACATCTCTATGGGCAAATCTATAATACATGTGAAAAGTTTGGATATTTAAAATTATTAGACAAATTACCCCGATTATATCAAAAACACTATAGTTTCTATCAGGGCAAAATAAAATAAAATAATACCCAAAAAATTGTAAAATTCTAGTTTAATGCGATCCCCTGTCATAGTATTTGTTGATGGAGACGATATTGGCTGTAAAATGCTATATTAAAAATTAAAATTATAAAAAATATCCGTAAGTTGCAAGCCCTGCCTGTGCTACTCACTATTGGCTAAAAACTGTCACGTGATATAGGCATGTGCTATAATAGAAAAACGTCGGCTATTGATATTTAACTAGATATCGCAAAAAAGCGATGTGCTTCATAGTCCAGTGTGTAAAGTTTTGGGCGGCAACCGGTTAGTCCCGGAATCGATATTCGACTACTTCTTTTCACTTTTCTTTTTATTTTATTTTTTTAGTTTGGGTTAGAGCGGCATATGCTAGCAGTGAGTCGGATTAGTTTGGGTTAGGCTTTTCTCGTCTAGAAAATATTTCAAACTATCGTTTTATAAAGATTATAAAGAATAGCGAACGCGTGACTTCTAAAAAAGCGTCAAAAAGGCGACGAAGACACTGGCAGCATTTTAACTCCCCTTTTTCTTCTTTCTTTTCTTGTCACGTCAGGCTTTCTTCTGGTTAATAGTAAATTAGGAATGGATATTACGCAGTTGTGTACTAGCAGTTGAGTATAAGGAAACCTTAAATCTTGATTTAAAACTACAGTAAATTGTATTATAATTTTAAAAGCTTGAAAAATTTACTTAAAGCGTATATTATGGCCTTTTCACTATATCTCGTAATTATTTCAATATTCTTTGCTGTTTATGATTAGTAAGTAGTTTTAGGAAAAACTGTAGGTATTTAGTCGATAATCGAAAAAGTACGTTAATTTCTTTCGGGTACTTTCTTCTGCATGAAGAAGCTTTGATGTTTTTACAGTTCCTGCATGTCTGACTTAAGAGCTTGTAATTAGCGTTTTCAATTTACGCACTAGGTGGCATCTCATGTTTAGGATTTTGCGAGGTTCAGGAAGTCGAAAATTATTCATTTGCTATAATTATAACTGAAATTAAAATTAGTAGATGGTAAGAAATGCAAGAAAGTTCTACCTTAAATCTTAACATTTTATTTATTTTTTTAAATATATTTATTAAAGGAAATATTTCTGCCAAAACATTTTCTTGGTGTTTTTTCCAAGATAGGATAGAATATTAAAAATATATTTAGACGTTTTATTCAGATATTTTTCTTCAAATTTTCTAATTTCGTAGACTATTGTTTTAAGATTAAGACATTTAAAACACAATATGAATGTATATTCCGCACTAATTTTAATTAAATGTGGAAATAGAACCACTTTGGAAGTTGACATAATCTCCGTAAAACTTGTTGCGCGTGGGACCCAGCAATGGAAATGTTAACATGAAAAAAATAATATATTTTTAACTTATTTTTAATATAATGTTTGAACAATCATCGTTCCTAGTTATGTTAACGTATATTTGCTTACTTAATTTATTTTCTTTATTTGTTGTCTTAGACGTTTTTACGTTTTCAGATTAGGAAATAATTTCGAGTTTATAAACATGTTTTATTTTTTGGCACAGTTTATATTGCAGCGGATTCACACTGCAAAAAATCTTTTTAGTTTTTAATTAGCGATAAAATATCTCTTGGTACAAATTAGTATATTTCTTTTGATTGTCAGAACATCTGTAAAATTGACCGAGGCAACATTGCTAAACATTTTCATCTCTCGCAAAATTGAGAACAGTTTGTCACTTCATGACTACTAAAATATCGTAACTAAAATGCGCAATACTCAGAGCACCTAACATTAACAAGGGACTAGAAGGTTCACTTTAAGCTTCGCCCCCAGCATTTCCCTCCTTGCCCCGTCGCGGAACTCGATGAAATGCTGGTTAACCCCTCAGGCCTCGTGCTACGTTTCACCCCGTCTCGTCTGGTTCAAAGTCTGGCGTCTTGCCTTTGTAAGCGCTACATCAAAAGTGCCAACTGAGAGTGGACCTTCTAGTCTCTTGTTAATGCTCGGTGCCCAGAGTAAGGACCACTACCTTGAACTCTGGTTACTCACTTCCAAATTAATCAGTGTTCTGAATATCACACATCTATTAATGTCAAATTGACACGTTCAAGACACTGATCAATTTAGCAAAAGAGTAAAGTGACTAATCGGATTTCAAAGTAGCGCCCCCTCGGATTTAAAAACAAGGATCCTTCCCTATCCATGACTTATAATCATGGTTAACCACTATTTTTTTTTCACCCACTAGATCACTGAACTATGCACGAGAGGGCGAAAATCAATATGCAGGGACGAATTTCGCCAGAGTCTAATCTTTTATTTATTCGCTTGGCGAGCACAATGAGCAAATAAAAAGTAAAACGGTCGATACGTGGGAAATTCCTATAGGAAGCTCGAAAAACCGGAAATAAAAGTTTTTGGGGTTTGGCTACATGTGCTCATTTGAATTTATAATTGGTGGATGACAGCAGGTGGTAATGAATAGTTAATACTCGATTTTAAATAATTAAGGCATGGTTTTAACACTGCTTGTTACATTTGCTAAAAGAATCTTTTTCATGGAAACCACCTTGTCCACAATGGTTGTTATGGTAACATTTAGAATTTGTTTATGGGCTTAGTGAAACCAGATAAATTAGTGTAAAACAGCACCTTATAATTTCATATTATATGTACTGAGGATGCATATCTTCTTGCGCTCGGTGGAATATCGCGTTAATACTATAAGAATCCAATTACTTTATTTAGTATAAACACTACCTACCGATCTTCAAGCAGATCACGGACACGAGTTCTGCAATAATAATTTAATTATCAAACACGGAGAAGCCTATTTCAACGTGTTACATGAATATACTAGGTTTTGCAATTGGATAAACCTAAATAAACAGATAAAGATGACAAATTGCCAATCATTACATTTCGTCATAATTAATTTGGCAGTTTAGGGCAATAAATGTTCTGTAACGTTATGGAATAAAACTTGTTTATATTTAATACCTGAAATAATTTTTGGGGAATTTCTTATTTACGGTATTACTTACTTGATACAACAAAAATTTATTAACAAATTAACAAACCCTGTGAACTTTGCAAATACTTTCAAGTTACAAAGCCCGTAATTTAATTGTTATTTAAGTATCTTGTTCTAAGTAAATATTTACTAAAACAAATTTCAAATTTTAGTTTTTAGTTAAGTAAGCGATAATTCATTTATAGTATACATTAAATCACAATTATTTAAAAAGGTCGCTTCTTAATATCAAAACTCGAAGGGGAACGAGAATAAATGTACTACTACGATATTCTTCAAACGAACAGAAAAAGTGTCATTTACAAAAAATATTCTGTAGATAAATAGCTCTACAGCAAAACTGAAGTGACAAATTGGCAGGCGAAAGTACATCCACCCCACAATTCCGTTATGTGTCTTAATTAAACCAATAGGAATCCACAAAAGTGATAGATGATGGGTGCAGCAAGATGCAATTTATGAAATTTGAAAAATGTAAAAATAAAACCAGTAACTTATTCTGCTAGATTAGAACTGATTTTGGGCATGCCATGGGTTAGTTTGGATTAGTTTTAGTTTGACAACTTTGACAGGTTGTAGAATCTAAAAGGCTTAATTTAGAGAGAAACGGTTTGCATTTATACATTCCGTACATGCATTTGGCATTGGTTAGGTTCGAATTTAAAACCAATCAGGGTTCGGCTCGAAATCTGTGTACAAAATGTAAATCGCTGCCAAACGCGCATACGGAATGTAAAGTTTTTTCGGATTTTGGGCATACTTTGGCTAGGTTTTTGTTGGCTTTGCTTCCAGAGCGAGAGAAGCCAGCGGAGGGCAATGCAATATGTTTTAATATTTAAAGTTTCAAAACAAAATACTGCTATTCTGACAAATATAGGTAAATAAACCTACCGGGATATATTCCGATATCGGTACCAGGATAATTTCTACATTCCGTATACATTAAGCAAGCCAACGAAAATTAACATAAAGCATCCCCAATATTCAAAAAAACTTTAGAAATATATACCTTATGCGCGTTTGGCACCGATTTGCATCTGATCAATGAATGTATAAATGTAAACGGTTTGGACTTTCCTATCTTAAGTTTTTATGACCTATGTTCTGTTATCAACCTCCGCTTTAACCGGAAGTACCCGAAAACAGAAAAAGTGTACTTCTTTTCCATTTAATTGTTTTTTTTGTAGCACCTGTAGTTACCCCTCCAGGTTTGATGCAAGATACAAAAAACCTTGTACAAAAGATTGAAAAGGAAAAAAAAACATCCTAATAATATTTTTTGCATAATTTTCAGATAATTCAGGATAGTGTTCAAAACAATTTAATATTTTATTTGAATACTTTAAAATTTGACCACAAATCCATTTTAGAGAAGAGTCAAGAAACATCGGATAAGCATATATTTTCTATTTTAAAATAATTTTTAGAAAGAAAATTTAAAAAAGCAATTATGTGCTGTTTGAAGTTTGTTACTATGGACTTTGAAGAACTTTGTGCTCTTTGCAAGTAACTCATTAGTTGTGTATATGGTGTATATAAATAATTTGTATTTAATATTAATAAGTAATTGTGTATTGAGTGCTTACTTTGCGGCATTAAGCTGATTTCGACGACGTCACTACCATACGGGTTACTAACGCTGCAATTATACATTCCGAAGTGTCTTTCCTCAGACTCTCTGATAATCAACGTAGACTTGATACCTTCGGGAAGAGGATCTTCCAAAATGGAATAATCTTGATCATGCAAGTCTACTTCTCTTCCGTTAAATGTCCAGATGACTCTTTCAGGGGCAGGTATCGAGAAAGCTATGCATTCTACTCTTACATTGTCACCTTCTATGCCGAATTGTGTTCGATGAGATACTATGGATGGAGGACCTGAAAAAAAGTTGCGATTTTATAAAGGTGGAACATTTTAAATTGTTTGAAGAAATAATAATCTGTTTTTACGGTGCCCAAGAAAATACACATATTACTGGTAAAACTTGTTACATCCTGATAAAACCCCAGAAGGCACACGTTTAAAATCACAATGTCTACGTTGACGTTGGAATAATTCATAAACTGTAAAAAGATTTAAAATTAGGGGCGTAGGACAGATTGCGTCAAAACGATTGTGCCAAAGACCGTCGTGAAAATCAGCGAACCTAACATGAAGTAAAATACTCGGCTTTGCACCTCGGCTAGCCAAAATATAGAGGCTTTTATTTAAATATTTTACTGGAACTAAATCTCCACAGTCTCGTTTGTATTTTAAGTAACCTAGTGAATTTATAAATATTGTCTCAGACAATACCAAATAATGTGATAATAACATTCCATTCAGGTGTATGTAGAATACGTGCAGAGATAACTCTGTCGCCTGCATATTAGATGTTTCCCATTTATCAGCATCTCTTTCTCAATATCATCCAAGATTAACTTGTTCTGTGTAAACGTCGAATGGCAGTGGAGAGATTCTACCCTAATCACTGTTATTTGATAATCGACGTTGCTGAATTTACGAAGATCTTTCTTATCTAAGCCATGTTAGAATAAGACCTGGATGGCAAATGTATTTAAAGCATCTCAGAACCGCGTGCGAGCTAGGTGTGTTTCGGATTTTCATACATGTTCTGTTGCAATATTTTTAAAAAATACAATGAATAGTTTCGGCGGTAGAATCCTTGTGAAACATCGTTGAATAATAATACTAGGGATAATAGTACACTGCTTTCAGTTGTTTCAAAATAATTTAATGAGATATTTTTCTCTACATATGTTTCGGCCTGATGAGGCCTTTATCAAGAGTAGTTTGGGTTAGTTTGGGTTAGTATACTAAAATCTAAAATTGTTTTACCCTACTAAACCGCCTGACGGTATTTTGTTTTTATTGCACTGTCAATTATGCAGGTGTTTAAAGAGCAGGTCAGTTGGTCGTTCGTATTGAAAACGTCTGTTTTTTTGTGACTTTTATTTCTAGGTACTCCAAACGGTTCAGCCTTTTGCTTTTTGGATCCGTGTGTAAAAGTTTAACATTATTCATATCTATAAAGTGGTTATTTTCTATACAATGTTTTGCTAAGCCAGAGTTTTTAATATTATGTATAATCGATTTTTTTATGTTCTTTAATCCTAATATTTAAGTTTCGACCAATTCGTCCTACGTATACAGCTTCACAGTTCACACAATTTATTTTGTAAACGCCAGATTTAGATTGTTTGTCAATTTTGTCTTTATTGTTTATTAGTCTTCTCCCTAGATTATTCTTATTAACCTGAATTGTTTTACAGCCAAATTTAGTTAATTTTTTTGAAACTTTTCGAAACTTAAATATTATGATTAAAGAACACAAAAAATCGATTTTACATAATATTAAAAACTCTGGCTTAGCAAAACATTGTATAGAAAATAACCATTTTCTAGATAGGAATAATGTTGAACTTTTACACACGGAAACAAAAAGCAAAAGGCTGAACCTTTTGGAGCACCTAGAAATCCAAAAGTCACAAAAAACAGAGGTTTTAAATACGAACGACCAAATGACCTGCTCTTCAAACAGCTGCATAATTGACAATGCAATGAAAACAAAATACCCTCAGGCGGTTTAGTAGGGTATAACAATTTTAGATTTTAGTATACAACTACTCTTGATAAAGGCCTCATCAAGCCGAAACACATGTAGAGAAAAATATCTCATTAAATTATTTTGAAACATCTAAAAGCAGTGTACTAATTATCCCTAATATTATTTTTTAAAGAAATATTTTAAGGGCATAAATCATGAGGCTCATGATTCTGTGCTTCTCACATTTTTTCGCATTCAGTCTCTTAGAAAAAGTTAAAAAGGTGGATTCTTCCAACCTTCCCGTGTCATATATGTCGTTAAACATAACAGCGAGCTATTTTATTTCTTCGGCGTCGGTAATTTCAATAAGCTCTGTTTAAATGTTATTTGCTCTTGGTGTCTTTCAATCTCGTCGATTTTTTCCCCTTTCTGATAAGGGAGATTTTACGACTATCGTGTTCGAATTCGACCTTGATTATTTGTTATGAATGATTTTTGATCTTTGCAGTCTCGCTATTCTTCTAAATAACACTTACTGACTTAATTAAAAAATTGTTGAATTGTGTTTATTTTCACCTGTTGTAAATAATGGTTTATTCTTTAAACTAAATAATTTACGATTAATGTGGAAGTTGGCGACACCTAATTCAGAATTTCTTATGGTGATATCATCATCATCATGATATCAGTTGCGGATACCAACTGTAATAAAGATCTTATAATTCAATAAATTTTCGAAGAACTTCATGAAGATGATTTTTATAGAAGAATAGGCTTTTCCTAAATATCACACGTAAGATATTGCAAATTATTTGTTTAGTCAGGTTTGTTTAGTCGAAACGTTAATAAACAAAACTGCCGCTACTGAAGCGTCGAAAACCGGCATATTATTAGAGGTCACACGCAAAGCCAACAACAAATTATTGCTTGGGCTGCTATAGTGGGAAATGACATTATCAAACCTTTATTTATGGGGTAAAGCTACAATGGAGAGTTATGAATAAATATGCTTAAAGACGCTATAGAATTTATGTTAACACGTGAGATTAAAAAGCAAATTGGACGTAGATGCCAATTTCGTTTTACAAAGAAACTTCTTTTGCACTTTCAACACTTTCTCTTTATGTTCTCTAATTATGACGCTGGCTAAAGAACCGCTTTCCTGATTGATGATTTATTTGACAAAAGACATTTAGGGATTTTTTAAGAAATCTTCTGTATGCATAGCAATTACAGATTATTTATTTGAAAATAAAAAAGCTTCAAAACGGAACTCTCTACTTTTTTGCAGCATTAAAAGGCATTATTTTGAATAATTTATGAAATATTGTCATATTTTTATTATATAGTAACATGCGGACTTAATGTTGTTAAAATGAAAGTTGTAACAAAAGCCCTAAAAATGTTTTAAACAATATCGAACTTGGTTGAATTTATATAGCATATTCGACGAACTTTCCAAATATAGGAAGATAACCCCATAATAATATAATCCCATTATTCCCATTACATTATAGGCCATGGTGACTAAACTAAAGGTGACAAATTATGACTTCTACAAGAATATGGGAATTTCCTCTACAAGCGTCCATTGGGTGTATATATAATCAATCTTCCTTTCTTTAAGTACCAATTGTTAAAGAAATAACGCTTTTAATTTTTCGTCTAATTCTTAAGAAATGTATCATCAAATATGCTAAAATCTATTTGATATTAAATATAAATTTGTCGTGTGTGGATTCATCCCACTTAGGATTTTTCAATTAAAACATAATTTGGTTCGCTTTTTGATATATTTCAGGTAAGCTTTTAATTCGGCATCCTGAATATTAAGATATGTCATAAATAGGGTAAAACTACGGGATATGAAGCAATAATTAAATACTTCCACAATTCATGTTTTCAGAAGATCTCATTCTGCTGTTGCTGTAATATCTCCATTTGCTTAGCTTTTTCTACAACACATACTATTTCGTTTTACATATTTACAGTTTTTTACTATGCCACTCACTAAACAAACATTTTTATGCCTAATATTTACTTCGGGACGATATTCGTATTTTCCGCCAAGTGAAAAAACAGCACGTTCATAAAGGATTCCCACGTGGCACGAAAATAAGCACCTATAGTAAATTAAAAATTAGATGCTATTTAGATAATTATTGGGTGCGGTGGCAAAGTGGACGACAATATGAAACCAACAAAAAAAACGCCGGGGAATGCATGACCCGGTAAATTAAGCTCTCTTTGCTTTTGTCTAACCTGGAACTATGGCCGGATTGTTAGTGAAATATTGAATGAAGTGTCTAGTAGTTAGTAGTGTAAGAATCGTATTTTATTTCTATCTAATTCAAATTCATTTTGAATAAAATACAATAAGCATGCTCTTATAAACGACAAAATACGAGTAAAATGTATAGACATACGGTATCCTTTGTTTACGTTATTTAGGTAATAAATATACCTAACGGGCTGGTGTCCGTCTTTCTCGCTGACACGTCTAAATGTCTATGTCTCGTTGAAGCCGCCAAAGTTCTAAAAAGAAGGGCTTTCATTGTATTTGTACGTTTTGGGGCCGTGCTGTATTGTCTGAAAGGTGAGTTATCTCACTGAGCACACTTTAATGGTTTAATTCTTGTATTTCTATTTTGCTTATTGATAGTTAATTATTTTACTTAAGTCGTTGGGCTTGTCATTTATTAATCATACATCAGAATTAGATTAAACAACTATCACTTAATTCAAGATAATTCTGATATTTTAAATGCTTACATAAGTTGATTATCTTGTATTGTATTATTGTGAGTCATCTCACAGAGTATACCTTAATGCTTTAATTCTTGTATTTCTATTTTGCTTACTGATAGTTAGCAGTTAGGCTTGTCGTTTATTAACTATACATCAGAAAGAGATTAAATAACCATTGCTAACTACAAGATGATTTTGATATTTTAAATGCTTACTTAAGTTGATTATCTTGTATTGTATTATTGTGAGTTATCTCACTGAGCACACTTTAATGCTTTAACTCTTGTATTTCTATTTTGCTTATTGATAGTTAATTATTTTACTTAAGTCATTGGGCTTGTCATTTGTTTTTCATACATCAGAAATAGATGAAACAACTATCGCTAAATTCAAGATAATTTCGATAATTTAAATTCTCACATAAGTTGATTGCTTAGTACTATTTTATATATTTATTTATGTGAATGAATACTGACCTTTTGTGATCATGGTCTAGATTTATGTTTCTTGCACTTTTGCGAGTTTACGTCCCCTTCAGTGCTATGTGATTACTTCCGACGGGGTATCCTCGCGAGATAACGTCCCTTGGTACCCATTGCACGTT
>MU181925.1:970256-981051 GCA_016904865.1 Pissodes strobi | reverse complement strand
TATACTCAATTTGATTATTTGCGACGGGGTATCCTCGCGAGATAACGTCCCTTGGTACCCATTGCACGCTCGAAATAATTGTTGCTATATAACTGAGTAGATACTTTGTGAGACATACACCCTTAGTATCGTTATATACTCAGTTGATTGATTGAGAACAGATAATATGCGAATTTACATCCCTTAATATCAATATTTTTGTATAACCTGTGTGGCCTAATTAATTGATCAACGTAGAATTTTCGACTAGTTACAAAATTGATAATAACCATAAATGTATTAATTTAAGTATTTGTTTTTATCCACCTTGATGTTAATATGATTTAATTCTTTATTTCTGGCATTTTGGTTGCTCAGATTATTTTCTCTTCATTACAGATGGTCCCCACGTGTTACCTCGAAAGCCGGCCATTTCAAGAACTGACGTTATTAGTTTTACTTTCTATTTTAATATAATGTTATTATCAAGTTCAGAAAAAAAAAATAATTATAACTTATTTTATAAAATTTTTGGCCATTCATTTTTCATATCCTCTTACAGTAGTATGCTAAATGTCCATATTGGCCATTAGTGATTCTATGTCAGAAAAGATCCAATTATTTTCTTCTAGAATAATATAAAGATGCACATGTTCTATTTTTTATTCGGGTGTCGAAATTACGCAGTGCAGAAGTATGACTTATCCAGTTTTGCAAGAAAGATATAGCCAATACATTTTAAAGCAACCTAAGCGAGTAGATATCATAAAAGAACAAATTTAATGTACACACAATACTAGTAGGAATAGGGAGATAAACTAGAAAGCTATGAGTAGTAAACGAACCAACTTAACCCTAAATTAAAGCCGATTTAAGGCCGGAAATAAGTAAATAATACAATTACATAAACACCGCATTTGACGCGGATAAATTAAAGCAATAGACCCAACATCATATAGACCTGGAGAGATTCCCTGGCTGGCAAAATACCTTCAGAAAGTGATCCAATTTCTAGAATTAGCACAATTTCAAATTTTAAAATTATTCCCCGGACTAAATCGTATATCAATTTCTATAAAATATGAGGGCTAGAGGTACGTCACACTCAATTTCATGCATTCTGCTTAAACGCGATCGTCTATGTTAAACAATTAAAAAGGAGAGATGTGATTCGAATAGAGCTGTATTTGAGAAACTTACGAAAGAGTCAACAAGTACATGGCAATGCAGTACATACTTCTGAAGGCAAAAAAAAATTATAAAAAATTAATAGCGGAACGGTGAAGCAATAATTGCCGAAGAGAAACCAATCAATATTCAATTCAATAGAGCTTTATTATCAGAAGAAATCATTTCTAATTGACAAAGCAGAACATGAATACATTTGAAATATAACAAAATACAATTACAATTAATTCACAATATGCCAACAGTTAAAATATATTAATCTAAAAATCACATAAAAATAAAATTAATGCTAAATAATAAAACTACAGTAAAGACACAAGAATACAAAGCAAACACCCATTATACACTTATAAAATAAAACATCCATGGACTACGCTAAATTACCCGTCATCCACACGTCGACTGAATAATAGGCCTTCTCGACCAAAAGACTTTTAACATCCCTTCGAAATGTCATTAAGTTTGAGATATTCCGAAGTCTCTGTGGAAGTTTGTTGAATATTTTTTTGCTCTTATAAAACAGTGAATTCTGGATAAGACCAGAAGAAGGAATGGACAAGCCAATAGTGCGCGCGGCGGCGCGCTTCTTGTATTATGGCAAGAAGACCTGTCAATATCCGCTGCTTGTCTCTTATACATCAGACGCACAGTCTTCAATATAATACTGGGTAGGGTGAGAATTCCCTGGGCAAGAAACAGAGGCCTTCAGGAACCTCTGGGTGCAGCCCGACAAAGATATCTTAGGGCTCTCCTTTGCAAAATAAACAGCGAGTTAAAAAGATATTGAGAACAAGATCCCCAAAAGCATATCCCGTATCGAAGATGACTTTCAATAAGCGCGAAATAAGCACTTTTAGCTACCTCTGTATTCAACTCGCTAGATATTATTCGTATTGCATAACACCCAGACGCAAGTCTCGCAGAAATGTTGGAAACACGCGTAGCAAACTTCAGGGCTCCATCTATATATACCCCGAGAAAACTCACAACATCCGCACAACCTACACTCATGTTATCAATTGAAACATCAACATCATCACACTTAAAGCCGACAACGTTGGTTTTTGAAGCGTTAAAAACCAAAAGGTTGAAATCGCACCACCCTCCAATCCTTGCCAGATCACTATTAATAATTTTCCCCAGTAACCTGATATCCCGGTGGTGCCAGAGGATAATGATGTCACCCGCGAAAATCGTAAAAAAGCAACCAATGTCAATAGAGGGGAGATCGTTGATATATATCAGGAAAAACAGCGGCCCCGAAACCGATCCCTGAGGGACACCGGCTGTCGTCACCATAGGCGTTGACACCCGACCTCCCAACACCACTGTCTGAGAGCGATCCGACAAGTAGGACCTGAACCAATCCAAGGCAACACCCCTGAAACCATAAACTTCAAGCTTCTGCAACAGTATTCTGTGACTCACGCAATCGAACGCTTTTGACAAATCACAGAACACTGCCGCAGCCGCTTCACCCTCATTCAGCTGGAGATACAAGTTTTCCAAAAAGGAAAAAATGGCATCGTTAGTATACCGAGAGCGTCGAAATCCAAACTCAGAATGGAATGCCTCTGCAAAAACGCCAAGGCCCTTCTTTTCACTAGCTTCTCCACAATCTTCAAAAGTGTCGGGAGTAGAGGTATGGGTCTGTAACTTGAAGGGACTCCATGATCCCCCCCCCCTGAAAAGAGGTAAAACCTGAGCCCTCTTAAGGCAAGATGGAAATATTCCTTTACAAAATGTGTCATTTATAGAAGGTGCCATAGCTATAAGAGCTTCATCCGGAAGAGGAAGGAAAATTCGCAGTGAAATCTCGTCCCAACCTGATGCATTTTTATTTTTTATTTCCCCAAATATCCCTTTTAGTGTAAAAATCTCAGTCGGAGTCAAATAAAACGAGTCACTGACCGAAACTTTTCCCAGATAATCCAGTGGACTTCCTGGATTATTTATATTTTTTGAAATTGAGGAAGCAATTGAGCAGTAAAAGGAATTCGATCGGTCCACAGAGATGTCATTGGAGGCCTGCAAAGGACTGCACCCCGCACGCAGGTCATTTATGATCCTCCATACTTCCCTTGGTCTGCTATTTGCAGTATCAAGTCTCTCACCATAGTAGAGAACTTTAGCAGTTCTAATAGTTATTCTATATACCCTACGATAATTATTGAAGTATGATCCAAAAAAAAAAACACTATCAATAGCATATTTACGGATGAAGTGCAAAGCACGCATGTTCCTGGCAGAGATCCTCAATCCCAATTTTAACAATTTTTTTTTTCAATTTTAAGGTGTACGAAGTCTCAAAGGAAATGCCTTATCAAAAATCTGAAAAAGTGTACCGAGCAACCTTTCAAGTGGATCATCATAGCTCAAGACACAATTCCAGTCCACACCGCCACACAATCTCGAGAACCTACCATAACCATCCCCGTTATAAATCCTACATCTAGTCCTCCCGGAGTGGCTCCAAGACTTTCCAATTCAAATTCACACAATACAGCCTTATGGTCAGATAAGCCAGATGATAAGACGTCACATTTTCCCTTATCAGAAACAAAATTAGAACATACATAGTCAAGACAAGTGGACGCCGTAGCTGTTATGCGCGTACCTGTGTCTACATGCATTTTTAAATTAAACGAATTCAACAAGTTTTTCAACTGCTGAACGTCACGCTTATGAGTATCGGCAAAGTTGATATGCAAATCCCCTCCAAGAATAACATATGCAAGCGGAGGAAGTCTGGAAAGCAATAGCTCAAGTCTGTCAATAAATGCAGGAATATCACTATTGGGAGGTCTGTATAAACAAAGTATAAAGAGATTGGATACAGCCACATGAATAAGTGAAAATTCAAATTCTCTTTCCACAGTTAAATTGTTATGTTCAGCAATATTCCCGCACTTACATCTGGCAAAAAGAATTTCACTAACAAGTATTGCAGTTCCGCCATGCATAAATGTGCTTCTACAAAATAAGGACACCACACAATAAGGTGTAAACAATCAAGCAACAAAATGATGCTAATTTCGATAACAATTGTGCAGCTGATAAAATTAGGGAAAATTTACAGGACATAATCATCATTGATTACCCACGAGAGATAAACCTTGTAAATATTTAGTATGCTGTGTGTGAAAAGTTGTGTGTGAAAAGTTGTATATTTTTTATATATTGACTAATTCAGTATACTTTAAAGACATTTGCACGACATTTGAAATGCTGGAAGCGGCTTTTACTGCTTGGCCAATTAAAAATATGACACTTCCAACGAAATGCAATTGCTTTTTTAATGGCAAGATTGTGTCAGACACAGTTGTGGCCGATTATTATATTAATAATAGATTTTTGGTTACTCGATTATTTCGATTAATCGATTAGTTCGATTCCGTTCATCAAACATTGCGTTTTTTAAACGATTAAGCGATTATTTCGATTAAACAATTATTCCGATTATTTGATTATTTCTATTATTCCCATGAACTGAATAATCCTAAACCCGTTCAATCGATTTTTTTTTAAAAGTTCAATCAATTAATCGATTATTTAATCCACTCCTAGACAGGCATTGTTTTAAATGCTAGTATTGAAAAGAAACCCCGAAAGATTCGCAAGTCATGTGCAAAACGCATATTTGACATTCGTGTGGATTACGGCACACACTCCCTTGTGAAAAATGCTATTTTCCACACTTGCTGCACATATACTATTTACATATGTGCCTATCTAATAATATAAAATAGCTCCAACTCTAGTAGATTGGAGCAGACAATGTTCAAAGTTGTATCGCAAAAATTTCAAGTTCGAACTGGCCATAGCTTCCCTACTATCTACCTAAATAATAATTAACTAAGCAACTTCCAGCCAATATACTACAGGCGACACTTCACTAAAGTATTTCCTGGTGATATTATTAGAGAGCAATCACTTTACATAGATGCATTTGGTCTCATCAAATCAATAATACGATAGCTGATGTTCTGTAAATAAATGAACGACTATTATATTTAGCATATCGATCGTAAATGTTAAAACATTATGTTAAAATTATTTTATAAAAACTTTATCGCTTTAGGCGAGTAATTTTTAGATTGGTAAAATTCTAAAGTAGAAATTAACTTAAATTTGAATAAACAGGATATTTGCATTCATAATTTATCCGTGTAATAATAAGCTCGATGTTAGGCTCAATTTTGTATTAGGTATGAAAAAATCTCGGAATTTCTGATTAGGCATTAAAGAAAAAGCCAATTTAAATACTTTTTAAACGTTCTGCTTATATTTTGCAACACACATCGAAAACATACCTTTGAGATAAATAGCTGCCTCTGCTCCGATATCTTGAAATCCAGTGACATGCGCCTTGCAGTAGTACCTTCCAGCATTAGCTTGGTCTATTCTTAAGGTCAGATTGGGGCTAGTACTAATCTTTTTATCCTCATGGTACCATGTTATATCTGGGAAAGGGTTACCATCGACATCGCAAGTTAAAATAACATTTGAACCTGAAAAAATTGAAAATAGTCTGTTAAAAACAGATAACAAGTATACGTATGTAACAGTTTCTTAGTTGAAAAAAAAAATATGCCACTAATATAGATAAACCACAATTGAAATGAAAGTTTGAATATAATTAAAAATTTTCGAGCGTATAATAAATATGTTTGTCTTGTATTAAATATAGGTACTTATACTGTAAGGAACCATTTGTCAATACAAAAATTGAAGCTCAAAATTATTTTTGACCGAAACTAGCAAATGTTTGCAGTAATCTCTACATTAAGAATTATAAATATATATTATGCTACAGGTTTTTTTGCAAAATATAACGAGATAAGATTTTAATCATTTGAAAGATCATAGCGGAAGACATGCCATTCGTTTGCAATAGAATTTTACGATTAACTCAGATGCCACCTACAGCTCCATCTTTATTTTGAAATACTTCGCCCTTGGTATCTCTATTTGTAGAAATTTTGAAAAGTAACTTTGTAGTAGGTATGTCTTAAATTGTTGTGGAGGATTAATGTTTGTCAGACAAAATGTGACCTATTTCTTCACCTCAGTTGTAGACTTTTTGAATAGGGCCGCTTCGGCTTTGGCCACAGGGTGGAAATAGCACAAGTGTTAATTTAGTCAATGCCAATTCAAAATCTGATAAAGTGTACAAGTTTTTTACTGTTTTAATTGCATTTACTAACCATTGCCAAGATTTCTCGTTCTTGACAACGGGAGTAGAATTGTCCCTCCAAACTTTGAGCATGTTCCAGTTCTTTTCGGTTTCATTAGGGTCACTAAACTAGCACTTGTGCTATTTACACCATGAGGCCGGAGCCGAAGCGGTCTTATTCAAAAAGTCTACAACTGGTAGGTACTAACAATACATTAGCATAGTTCTTGTCTAATAAGAACCCTCGACGTTTAGGAGTTTTTGGGTTCGTTGGTAAACTTACCTATGGAACTCATTAAAGTAAAAGAATCGTATTGGAGAATATCACGACATATTTATATTATTACCGTGTGGCATTTTAGTTCCTTGGATTTTTCAAATTTTAATTTTTCACTAGAAAGAATGTAGTAGTTTAAGCCAAAAATATTCTTGGATAAAGCCCTTTTCATATTGAGGAAAAAAAAATTATTCGTTTAAAGGATGATGTTTAAAGCGTTGCCAACTATCCTCTTCAAATATGAGTAACATTTTCACAGAAACACTTCATACATTGCCATTTGCTCGCACAAGGAGGAAAACCAACCGAAACTAACCCAAAAAGTAATAAAAAAGTCCACTGCATAACATAATTCATAAATACGAAGTAAATGCTAATTTATAAGTAAATCTGGCAACACAGCTCTCTCGTCATTCTACAGCCATGAGATCAGAATCAGTTTCGGTGAAGAAATAAGTAATAATTTGTTTTACAAAAAATAATAACATTGATGTACCTACCTAATTCTGCTTGAACAGAACGGGGCTTGGTGCGAAACTGAGGACCATCTGGAATAATAATAAAATATAATAATAAGTTCATTGGTATACAATAAATTATAAAATCACGAACAAACTTACAATACTTTCTGCTGGAAAAACTCTTTTAATCGATAACACAATATATTTTTTAAAATTTGAATATTAGATGCAAATTTTCATATATTTAGGCTAATACGCTTAAAGAATGCGTTATCTAAATTATCATACATGGTAACAATTGAAAAAAAATGATTTCGGGTAATCGAAAAAAAGGTCTATTTCTGGAAGCCGTTTAGATAAATGAATAAAATTCTGGGTAATATTTATTATATATGCACGAAAATGTGCTCTTCTACCATTTTTAACGCAATATCTAAATTTTAAAAGATGGTATGTATAAAGATAAATATTTTGCTGCTAACCCGAAAGTCTCTAATACATAGATACAAAATGTACGCAGATTATTATTTCGGATTCTTCAGGCACTACAATGCTTAATTGGCTTGATGTTGATCCTAATGGAGCAATAGAGCATTATTATCACACCAAATTAAACATATATACGACAATTTTACAAAAATAAATTTAGGTGAAACATATTAATCAAATATATAAACATATCTATATGTACATGATTTTTCCGTATGTTTTAGCACCCACCCAAAGCTTTTATTTTTGAAATTATAAAATGCAAAAGTTAGAGAATTCTTCCTAAACCGCCAGCATTCTTTGCTTTTATTCGGATTTTACCAATATATAGTATGCCTGCATTTGCCGTGGCCATTTCTGAAATATTTGATAATAAACATTTCAGGATTAATACGTACTTGCGTAATAAATTGGGGTCGCGATGGCCATGTATGGAAATTTGTAGGGATAGCGTATGATGCTTTTTGAAATCAGAACAAAATATTCAAATATGAGTAAATGTCCAAGGAGTGGACTATTAATTGTGGTACGTATTTACTTCACAGTCTTTTGTAATATTGTATTTAGGATACCTATAATATTTATCGAAAAAAGGAAATAATAGCCTGCAATTATTTTCTTTAGTATACTTAACCAAGTTTTTGCGCCGGAGGTATAATAGAAATATACTAAATCACTAAAGCGTAATGAACGATTTTCCACTTAAAAAAACAAAAGTTTTATTGATAGTTTTACGATGTTTATTGTATCCAGTAACGGATCCTGATGGTTGAGGAAGGAGCATCTAAATTTTGTATTTGGTTTTTTCTAGCTACAACAATAAAGGTTGTAGGTGAGTGCTAAAATATACGGGAAAACCCAGTATATTATACTCAGCTTGAGCATATATTTTCGTAAAATTGTCGTATATTATAATTTAATGTGCGAAAATCTTCTATTATTATTTTAGGGTTAACAACAAATTTAGGATACACACCACAAAAAAATTGAAGCGCCTGAAGAAGCCACCATTATAAATCTGAGAAACGTTGCAAATGAATAAAGAAATGTATTATTGATTTTAAAAACGAGTTTTTACACGCAATAAACAAAATTTCTGTTATGTTAATATACAATTATTGTATTTCTTAGTGTTCAAGTTAATAATTGAACATAACGTAAATAGTTTTAAGTAATTATTCGGATATTTTTTATTCCTTAAAATGTTTTAAACTGTAAAATCTGCACCAAATTTTATCCATTCTAATTAAGGTTAATTTTGAAAAGAAAATTAAACTTTTATGTGGCAACAAATTAGATAAATGAATGTATGCCCATATTAAAGTACATTTTCCTCTAAATATAGGGCAATCTACTGTAAAAATAATTCGTATAATTTCGGTACTCATGAATAATGTATTCAATTATTTCCTTAAAAGAACTTTTATAAACTCATTTTACCCCTAATGTAGCCCTCAAACTATCCCAGACCGCTACCTGTAGTAATCATATCAAGAATATAGCCTAGTCACTAAAATAATATAGATTATACAATTTTTATGGCGCGAATAGGTAGAAATTCATAAAGTATAATTTTATATTTTTGGACATGCCTTATATTACCACGGCCGCGGCCCATTGAATAGGTCATTATTTACCACAAAATGGTTTCCTTACAAAATATTATGTTTTATATTCATGACTAGCTTATCGAACAAGTGGGTAAAGGTGGCCATACACTACGATATTATTTTATTACAATTAGACAGTTAGCTTATGCGTGCTTGGTAGCGCTGACAAAAGGATCTTTTGAGTGTTTAGGAATTACATTCTGAGTGTATCACGGTCGGCATAAGATTGCTTCGGGCAGTCATATCATCTAGATATAGATCTAGCCGTTTGGCTTTCTATCATAGCGTTTGGCTGTCTACCTAAAGTGATTATAACTACATACCAGGAATTCCAAAAGAAAAACTGGCAAGAATGGAACTCGAGGAAACTTTGTTTAGAGAAGGTTCCAAAATCGAACCGACAGGCAGTTACAAATAGGTGAATGTCCCTGATTTCGGAAGTAATGGCGAGCTGAATTTTCAACGCATAAATAAGTATTTCCCTTGGTATTTCCTTAGATACCTAGATCATCCTTAAAGATTTCACATAGTATTGTGTTGTAGACATGTTCTATCTTGCTGTGGCAGATTCATCTTTTTGTACTAAATATTTACCTTTATTGCAACTTGAATCTTGAATGAACAGGTAAAGATTAGGATAGTATAGGACCTATTCGCTTCTGGTTCCAACGTGTAAACCGGCACAAGTGCCAATTAGGTAACCATAAGGAAGCTGAAGGATTTAAATAAGACTCGACGTTTCGAGCCAAACTGGAAGGAGGGGGGGGGGGGGGAGCAAATGCCTTCCTTGCCTCTGCTGACGCCCATGTCTCCAGTTCAGTCAGAAAAAGTTGAATTTTGTTACTTTATTCGTTTCAAAAAGCTAGTACAAAATGATTACCTGAAATAACCAACGCACTTGCATGTAAAATGTATCTATATTTCTTTTCGGATTTTTAGTTACTGTCTGCGAACTCGCGGAAGGCCCTTCGCGACCATCATTTGGGATCCATTTTCTTAGAGGACATCTAAAGGAGTGTCGAAAGGAACTTCTTTTCGACATTACTTTTGTTGTTGGTTGCATGAATACTAACAAAATTGTGTATATTAAAGCCCACCTTAGCAAAAATTGTGACGGCGCGGCGCCGACGCCGCGCTGGCGTCGTCTTGAAAGAAATCTGGTAATAACGACAAAATAGGAAATAGTATAAAACAAACGTTTTAAAAGACATTTAGCGCACTCGCACGTTAGGAAACTCTTCGCAAGCGGGTAATTTCCTAATTTCGTGCTCGTGCAAAAAAAAAAATGGTCTTTTAAAACTAATATCTTAATATACGATTTTGTAAGCAGTTTATCTCGCTTACAGAGCACTAATGCATAAATAAACTGCCGACTTTCCATTTTTAAAGCAAAACAAAAACAAACAGGCGTATTGACACAATATTTTAAAAACTTTCCTTGTATTTGAGCAAGTTTGGTTTAGTCTCGTATAAAGTAAAAATATTGAGACTTAGGAAAAAAATTTAATCATAGCAAATCTACATAAAAAAGCTTTTAAACTATGAAAAGCTCCTTTAATATCTCCAGTCTGTCTTGAAATGGCAGCACTTTAAAGATTTGTTTACCAAGGCTTTG
>MU181925.1:943786-965256 GCA_016904865.1 Pissodes strobi | reverse complement strand
CTAAGTTCTAAATTCTTTTATCTTAGCATCTAAAGGAAACGTGTACGTTCTCCTTTAACATAATTATACCATGTTACAACCTCATGCAATTTAGCTGAAAACTTAACGTTCAAATTATTGTGGTCTATGGAAATTTACTTTTCATTTGTCCAGTAGGTTAACTACCCATAGAAACTTGGATTGGAGTAATTTCCAACTTGTCGGAAAATGTGTCAAGTATAGTTTTAGCTGTTAGTTTAAACTTGCTAGCTGGGAAATTCTCGCTGAAATTTTTGGCCCAAATTGCAGAGAGCACACCACCTATAGAGAACAATGAAAGCTGTTGGTATACTAATAATATGACCTGCATTAAAGTTCAGTACGAGTTTAAATATGAGTAACTATTGTCCAAAAAATAATATTAATTATTTCTTTAGTTGTTGACACTGCAATGCAAAAATTATTTGTGAAGTCGAATTTCTTCATCAAAAATATCTTGTAAACTATGTAGATATTTTGCCCTCCACCTCATAAGACTATCCACTCACCTCTAGAAAATTAAACAGCACAACCACTACTTAATGCGGAATGCAATGTGTTTTATTAATTCATTCCAAATATTAATTAATTTTCTAGATTGTTTTCCAGAAATGACAACGCTTTTATTACAATACTACTTATTTTAGGGCTTTCAGCCTCCTTAAGGTCAATAAATCGGACAAGTTAGACTCTCAGATTTTGGATTAAAGCTGAAAACAAACTTATAGTTTTAAATATAATATGTCATTAATTGATCACAATTACTAAAGAAAATTTAATGGTAAGTATATAAAGCGGCATGTCATGACGATAAACAAATTTAGGAAATTAACCAGGGGGGAGAAACTGATTTGATCACTATTTCACTTCCAAACAGAGTTTTATCTACAATACTGAAACAGAACTTTTGTACTCGACGCGCGTTTCGCTAACCATGTTAGCATCATCAGGAGGCGATTTTGAATGAATTTTAATCATCTCCTGATGACGCTAACATAGTTAGCGAAACGCGCGTCGAGCGCAAAAATTTTGTTTCGGTATTGTGGATAAAACTCTAAACTGTTTTAGCGCATTTTGGCGAAAGTTCCCCAACATAATTATTTCATTTGATTTTAACAGTTTCTTTCATGCATTTTCTCACCGAATATAATATTCTGGCGGTGTATCAAACTATCCTATAATTTATTAACCAGGGTCAATAATTACTTACAGCTTATATCCAAGGTTTGACTTTCTTCGCTTTTTCCTACAGCATTATGTACTTCGCATTTTACAATGGCGTCGTGATGCTTTCTCGACACATTATGCAGAACCTAAAAACAAGCGAATATCAAAAATTATAATGACGGTTTATCACATCAAAGCGAATAAATGAAAACTAAAACAAGAATTTATTTTCGGCATGAAATTTAATCACATTTTATTCGCCTCGCTGAAAAGATTGGACCAGAACGAGAAAAATATGAAATATTACTGTTATTTTTTAAACAACCTTGGCAAAGTTTTAGGGATATTCCATGCTCATAAAGTACCTGCTGCAAATGAACTGTTATTTAAAATAATTTACTAATTGAGGTGTTCAGACATGAAACGTCTTTGACAAGAACAGATAAAATCTGGACGCACTAAACTTTTTGTTGTTTAATGGCACATAGCTTTGAAAGCAGAGGGTAGAACTAGATTTTGTGATAACAACTAAGTAAGTAACTAAGACTAGCATGAATATAATATACAGGGCGAAAAAGGATATCTTTATATATGCAATGCAATATTTGCATACTTGATACACATTTTATAGGTTATATTTTGGCAAAAAATAGAGAAATGTACCATTTAGTTTCCAAGACACTGGGTAATATAAATTTAATTCTGTTTCGGTTAATCTGATATATTCTCCGCGTGTTTATAGGTTAATTATTCAAATTACGAACATGCAACATTTTTTAGAGCAATAACGGTATATTTTTATTGCCAATTAAAACAATCTTCAGTGCATTTTTGATCACAAGTTTATGTTTTTTTTTTTGCTGCAACACTGCCTATACCTTTTATATAAAAAACAGCTCTCCTGTTATATCTTTTAGCATTTCGGTCTGTTGCACCATTGTCCTGTTTAGATAATATTTGACAAAATATGACTAAAAGCTAGGCCAAATTTTTACCTTGGTGTATTTTAATTTTAGCGAATTCAGTTTGCTCGATTGAATATTAACTTAATTATTTCGAATAACAATAAAGATATTACCGAGGTATCACAAAAATTGTTGTATAGCTCGAGTTTAAAATAATTATTAAGAAGTATAAGAAAAACCAGAACAGTTAAAATTTTATTATCTTGCATCTCAGAAATGAAGAGTTTTTAAGATAGGACTGTTTTTACTATTGCACCATCATCCATATAAAATATTGAAAATGAATAATTGAAACAAATTTTGAATAAAGTACTCGTACTTTTACTTTAGATGTAATCAAGCAGTTGCGAAATGAATATGTTTAAAATTGCATAGATGTTCTAAATTTTTACGGTATCTCATGTTCTCATTAACTTGACATGATAAGTATACATAGTTGCAAGACGTCATCATAAATGTTATGCTCATGTTATGTTATGCTCTTTATTTGATCCATGATTACAAATTTGCAACACAATATGCATATTCATAACAAATACCATAGCGGCGTGGATCGAGTCATTATATAAATAAAACACATAAAGTTTCCTACAAACTAATACAGCTAAGTGTAAAATAATAATGAATTAATAAAAAACAGTTTTGTACTTAAAAACAAACCAAAGGGCTACAATCTTAAAACACAATGTTCAGCATAAAATACAATTGCCAACGCAGGACAGTCAGAAACAATCTGAAATGCGAATAGAATCCATGAGTTCCCACCAATCAAAATAAGCGTTGCCAAGAAAAAACGCTTAGTTTTTGTTTTATTGATTTAGGCACTTGATTCCCAAGCTGAGTTGGAAGCTTATGCCAGATGGTTTAAATTCCTTTGGAAGCATGCAATTTTTTTTGCCTTTTCACTGTTGAGATTATTTTATTCCTTAAATTTTAGTTGGTGCTGGCCGCCAAGTTCATCAATCAAAGAAAAGTTACTCAAATGAAGCTCAAACAAATAGATACTCTATCCTCTAAAGGTTGCATTTAAAATGAAGATCATACTGCAGCTCTTCCACAGAGCTTCCCCAGTATATTATCCCTTACCTGATTTTTGATTGAATATAGGGATGAATGCCACGAGCGCGTCATTCTTCCCAATCGCTCTGAGAACTCTCAGCACTATCCAAGGTTACATCGCTAAACGTAATGTTTATGTTTTTGTCCAGTCTATTGCTAAACCTAATAATTTGTGTTTTTCCAACATTCAACAGGAGATTAGTTGCACTAAATCAGTCGTTCATAGAGGCAAGGTGTTTAGGACTTTAGACATACAAGTTTCGGCAGCTTCATCATCACATATTATGGATGTGTCGTCCACTTACAAAGTCATATATTAATCCTTCATAATTACAATCTCGTTGACATAGAGTACATACAAAGGCAAAACGGATCCTTACGGAACCCTCTTCTTCATATCATCAGCCTTAACTGCAAAGGCTCACCCAATTCACCCCTCTCTGCCACATACTGCTTTCGATAGATATGATTCAGGATGCTTCAGAGCCAAACCTCTTATTTCAGTTATCTGCAAAGTATGTCATGTGCAACACTGTCAAGTCAAGAAACAGAGATAGTTGTTTTTTTTGACATTTAGAAGTTCAAAGGTTTTGTCAAGTGCTTGGTAGATGACCCTAGCAGTGGACTTTCTCTTAAATAAACCATTTTGCTAGTTGGAGATGGTGCAGTTTTTTTTTTATCAAAAAGTGATAATTTAAAAAGATGATCTTTTCGAAAATTTTGTTTACATTTGAAAGATGTGGAATGGCTCTATAATTACCAAATACATTTTTCCTTCCTCATATAAATTGGCATGACTACTGCAATCTTTAAGGCCTCTAACAATACTTGACTTGCCAAAGATACATTTATTATATGAATCAACGGCTGGGTCACAAAAACATCAGCACCTTTAGAAGACATACAGGAATTTCATCATTACCTAAACAAGGATGTCCATAACTAACTAACAATGACGTTGGATTTTTAGATATGCTTGCAAAACGAGCTTGAAATTTCCAAATATCGTGCAGTTTTGTCAGGAAATAATGAACACCTCCAAATGGTATTATTGACTCCGTAATAGTACAATCAATTTTATCAGACGATGTCTAGTTTGAGTAAAATAATGCACAGGAACATTATGGGTAAATGTTTTCTGAAATATAAATAGGTAGGTCATTGAGATGGTCCGATTTGACGTATTTTTAGCTCTGGGGCAATTTCTTCGAAAACGTCAAGGGTATATTTCCCTAAAAAGGCCTGAACAATTTTAAGTTGCTAAAGCATCCCAATTCGGATATTTAAGATAATATTTATGTGAAATAAGGAACACCTTAAAATATACCCAATTCCATGCAGATATAGAGGATGTTTTAATTTACAAAAAATGCCAGAGACCTCATCACTACATAATAACATATTTGCACAAACCATGTATATTTTGTGATCGTTTAATCAAAGATCAATTATTTATGACATTTTAGATTTACTGCAATCGACCGATCCGAAAGTGCCCTGATTAAGATTTCATTGTCCCATTTGACGTACACTCTCGTTTTGATCCAGAGCGAAATGTTTGATTTGTCTATTTTGCACTCTAAATCTGAAGTCAGATTGTTCTGTGTTGATCTATAAATTTTTACAGATTGCAAGGACCTTGTTTATGTTTGATTATAACTTATTTTTCAGAGAAAATCCGATAAGGCGATGCCGGATATCGAGCTGATCGCAATAAGATATATATGGCATCAATAACTATTTTTGAAGCAATACAAGATCGGCTAGACAGAAACTGCTTTTAATTTCAATCAATTAAGCGATAAAAATTATTTTATTTTGACCAACCTTAATTGCATGGGCCCTAAATTATAGTAGATTAGTTGTATATTGTTGTGGAGGATTCAAGTTTGTATAAGACAAATTGTCGTTTATTTCTCCGCCGCAGTTGAATAAGGCCGCTTCGGCTATGGCCTAAGGGTGTAAATTGTACAAGTACTGCTAATTTAGTGACTCTGATGAAGCTAAACGCTCTTAAGATCTGGAAAATGCTCGACGTTTCGAGGAATAAATTTGCCCACGTTCTCAAACTAATGATGAGCAAGACTGGTCTCGGTCTTGCAGAAACAGCAAAACCATGACCAAGACCAAGATCAAGACCGGGCAGTGCAACACTTATGAGGTCTTGCATTTTCTTGTTCGCAATTGTTATTTGTTTACATATTGCCCTTAGTTCTGGGATCGAAATTGTTGGGTCGAAATATGGAGAGAAAACTTCCTATAAACCTTTGTCAAAAATAATTTTGTTTGTAAGATACATGCAGACAAAGTTAGACCGTATTCGTTATTTGTCACGCCGCATTGTAGGTAAATGAATAAGAATGTATTTAAGTAAAAAGAGCAGTCAAATTTTTAAAGACAATTATACTTATATCTACAAAAATCCAGTTTCTTCACATACAGTGAGTCCGAAAACTATAACAGATAAAAAATTGGTTAAACGGAAAACGTTCTAAGATATATAATTCTGCTTTGATAATGAATTAATCTTAATGAATTTATAATTCATAGTTTCATAATGAATTTTATTTAACTTTTTCATTTTCGACATATTTTGAAAATTTAAAAAATATTATTTTCAAAAATTGCGGTAAAGTACTACTTACCACACGCAAATAAGTACACTTTACCGCACGCGAGTAGGTAAAATTGTTAACGAATTTGTCATTTGCTGAGAAATGCATAAAACTGATGTGTAGTTCTTCATTGAGCAATCATAATTTTGGTTTATTTCAAAGCCCAGCTAACGGGCCTGCTGATGAGAATCGATCTTTATAGAAGGACGTAAAATCCAGTGACTCTGATATATATTTTTCCAAACTTATGAAATTTTATTATAGGTAAATATTCTAAAAAAAAGTCCAAATGAAAAGAATAACTGCATCAGATTATCAAGATAGATCAATACTTACATTTCAACTCAATTATGGGCAACCATGTATTCAAAATTGAAATCCACGTATTTTAACTTGAAAAAATTACCTGATTTACTTGTTAAAATTTGTCGCTGTGACACTTAATATTGAACTACCAACATTTTCATACTGACCAATACTGTCCCTTTTTTTAAACCTCTATTTACTTAAAATCACCTGCAAAACTTTTTTTTTAATTTTCTTTGTAAAAATTGCCTCCAGTAAAAATCTACCAAAAAAAGTTCAAGACTTACAAGAATCTTGGAGCAAGACTAAGACCACTTATTACACTGCAAGACCAATACCAAGATCACATAGCCAAGACTAACCCGGTCTTGGTCTTGGTCTTGCATTTCCTCATGGTTATGCCAAACGAGATATCGAAAAATGAAAATGATTAGTAAATGCAATTAAAAAAGTAAAAAGCACGAGCACCTTGTCCAGTTTTGAGTTGACTTTGACAAGATGAGAAGAATAATGTCATATCGTTTAATTACTGGTCTAGTGTGACATGGAGGTGTTATAAGATAAATAATTGTTGTGGTTTTGATGTGATACCATTTAGTTTTAAGTTTTTTTTGTGATAATTCAATTTTAATTTAATTTAATTTTTATTTAAAGTTTCAGTTAATTTTCAAGTGTCCCTTATCAACTTTAGTTTTTTAGCGAATGCAACCAGGTGGTATTGATTGAAATTAACAGAAACTGAAGCAACATGTTCATCTTTATTTAAGAGTATCAAAGGATTTTCTTTAATTTTACGTTTTTTGATAATGGTTCCTTTTCGATTCCTTTACAGAATGCAATGGAACTCTCCAAGTATTTTAGCAAAGGAACCATTATCAACAAAACGTCAAATTCAAAAAAGTGCCTTAAGCCTTAATGCTATTAAACAAATATGAATGCGTTGCTTAGTTCCTCTCCATTTCAATAACACCTGATTGCCTTTGCAAAAATCATTAAATTTTCCCCAAAAACATAATACTAAATTGCAGGTATATGCCAAGTTAAAAACACAGCAATTATTTACCTGCTAACACAGTGCCCTAATAGACCAGTAATTAAAAGATATGACAATATTCTGACACTATTCTTATCTGGTCAAACACAATTCAAAACTTGTCAAAGTGCACGAGCTTTTTACTATTTTAACTTCATTTACTAATTATTTTCATTTTTAGATTTCTCTCTCTAAGCAACGGGGGCAGATTTGTTCCTCGAAACGTCGAGCATTTTTTAGTTTCACCAGGGTCACTAAATTAGCACTTGTGGAATATATACTTTGGGCTTTGGGGTCAGAGCCAAAGCCGCCTTATCCAACAAGTCTACAACTGATGCGGAGAAATAGGCGACAGTTTGTCTGATAAGCACTAAATTATGGGTAAATATTTTGTAAACTTACGAGTTCCGTAGTAAAATCACCAATAATAGGTTCATCATTCAAGAACCACTTGTAGGATACATCAGACGGATTTGCATCTGCTTTGCAACCTAGCCGGACTTCTGACCCTTCTGGAATTCGGCCACTGGAACTCATCCCAGCCAGCACTGTAACGGTAACTTTCGGGGCGTATTTAACCTAGAAATGAATAAAGAAACAAAATTAATTTAACTATATTGACGACGCATTAGAACAAACCGAGTAAATAAGACAAGAAAAATAGGTATAATAATATAGTTTTAATTTTGTTCTAAAAATATAAATATTCTCGGTCAGTTGACAGGACACAAAACCCGCTATTCTGATACTGTTAACGATTGTTAAGGGAGATTGCATATAACGATTGAAAACGAGGCCTGTTAATAATGGAAATAAAACTACGTTAGCAGAATTTAAAATACCGTGATTATTGAAAAGTAAAAGATCAATAACAAAAACTGAACGTTATAGTAAATAAAATACTAAAATTAGCTGCCTCGATTTGAATTTTGCTGTAGAAATATAAATTTATCGATAAGAGTCTGGCTGATACTACGTTACGTGCGGAGGAAAACACAGTCTCTAAAGTTCCCGGAATACACAGGTATTTTTTCGCAAACTTGGATACTTCAGGAAAACGATTGTAACTTAATTTCCACCAGTTCAAAATATCTGAGTTTTGTGGATCATTGGCTCCAACATGTAGAGCTTAATTTCAGAAGTGTCGGTGTATGCTTCATCATCAGAAAATAAAATGTCCATTGCAGTTGATTCAAATGACATAGCGGGCGGTTGCCCGAATTAACTAACCGGCTAAATGAATATTCGGCCAATATATCAGTCGGTTAACCCTGCAACCAATTGACCGAAATTTCAAATTTGACTGATCGGTTAAGCGAATAACCGGTTAACCAAAATTTGGAATTTTCGCGCTGACCGAATTTTTTTTTGCCAATCGGCTTAAATTTTGAAAACGGGTTAACCATTTATTGTTGTAACCTTTGACAGCCCTACTTCAAACAATAATGTTAGAAATATACTGCTCTGCTATAAACTGATGTTTCAATAGCATAAACTAATAATTTTCTGTAAATTCACATTAATTTTTAATGTTTGTCAGCGAATATCTCTTTGCAAATAAATTGTATTTTTCCCTATAGTTTAGAATTATTACAAATATATTTTTGGAGCTTGCCATAAGATTTTTTCATAATCACATACAAATATCGGAAATTAGTAATACGTAGTAATGGATTTCATCTGAACTCGGAAAATCTTGGCATAAGTATTTGTGGTTATGCCAAAAACAAGTCCGGGAAGTTTAGTGAACTCTTGAATAAATAATTTTTAAACCCTTGTATAAATTGTTGGGTGCCGAGTAATCATTATTTTCTTCAGATAGTCACTTAGCCAGTTCAGCTGTATAACAATACATAAACTAAGTTAAAAATTTATCAGCAATTTGAAAATTCGTCTTTAACGAGGGTATAAAACTTATAAATTTCCGTTGCTTTCGTAATGAAATTTCCAGAATAATGAAGTTTATGCAAATGGGCTATTTAGGCGTTATATAGCATGTTTCTTTTAATTTAATCTCGAACAAACGAAAATACGAAACCCTATGAAGCAAATATTGTGGTGAGTAGTAGGTCGATAACTTTTGCACGTAACACTGCTTGGAAGTAAATGATGTCGGAAATATCCATAAAAATCCCTGCGCTTGCGATATTTTTCTTCATTCTGAAGAAAAATATAAGGCATTCGGACATGTTTCCGTTATGGTGCTGTTTTGTACCCAGTCTCTTGGAGCTTTTATCGCAACAGTTATCTTAGTATCCTCACCTTTGATGTTTCTCCATCCACCGTGAATGCAGTATTCGTATAGCTAGAGATGTCATGAAATTTTCGCGGTTTTGTTGCCTTTTCATCTTGTTTTACCATCTGCTACTAGTATACAACGTTTTCACTCAGGATTTTTTAAACAGATATCTTCATGTTGCGTCGTCTTTCTGGACTCCCTTACCTGAACCATAGGTCATCCCACGATACAAAGAGTTTTCTTTGTATCGTGAATCGGTCTAAGTTGCCATCAATACGATCCAATCTGCATAGCCCAGCATAAATCCCTGCCATACCATAACTTGCTGCTATTGCTAGGTTCCTTTACATATTTTATGGCTTTGTCCGTGGTAATACGGGATTAAGTCTGTCATAATATCGAATTTCACTAGATGCATGCGCGTATGTTGCAGGCTTTTTAAATGGAATTATCTATTATTTTTGAAGTCCAGAAAAAAATACTCCGAACAAAAGTTGATTGGTTTCATCTGCTTTTATATATGCTTTTGTTTTAATGTACACATGTTGTTTTAAAAACGCAAGGCACATGCTAACTTTGTTTTTTTAACGTAATATATCACATTTAATAAATGATTTTGAATTTTATATTAAATTCTGCATGTTTTCTGCATATATATTAGGTATCAAAACTTAACGATTTTCAAAATAAACAAGGTTTTAGAATTACGAAATACTATGATTTTTTTCGGTATAGTTTTTTGGCCATTTAGATACCTGCTGCTACGTGGAGATAGAGGTTTATTTTTCAGATGTCATGAAGTGTCTTTACTGATTCATCCTTATGATCTGCCAATATTTTACATAATGAGCTATAATATATAGTTTTTAAATTCTCTCTAAATTTAGAAATAATATATTAGGTAATTAAAACTTATATTTAACTATAAAAGAGAAAGTGAATAAAACGTATAATTTCTAGCCTAAATTAAATGCTCTGCATGTTCTCCATTAACCGCGTCACATTTCTCGTAAATTATTTTTCGGCGTTCCAATGCCTTATTATTGCTTCGTTCTAATTATTCTCATTTAAATTTCTTATTTCTTCGGGACAATTTTTTCGCAAATTTCTTCAATATTGTTACTTCTTTCTCTATAGACTTCGTTTTTTAATTAGCCTCAAAGGAAAGTATTGAAAGGCGTTAGATCTGGGGAGTCCGGGGGTCAGTTGATTATTTTATATCTACCCATCCATACTTGATAATTATTATGAAGAAAGTCTCTTACTGCCAGAATATTATGAGAAGGAGCTACTTCTTGTTACCAAATCATATTTTGTCGAGTTGGAAGTGGTATATTCATTTTCCAAAAGTTCCAGATATTTTAACCCACTTAAGGTGCCACGGCTAAAAATCGGACCTAAGAACTTATACCGAACTTATGCCCCAAACTTATATTGAGGAACGTCCTTGAAAAGCAATTGGTTCAACAGCTTGGGGATGTTAATCGGATCAAATATGGCAGTTTCTTCTATTATAAATATCGGCAGTGGCAACTATCGCCTCATCGGTCCACAAAATTTTATTGAAGTAATTTAGGTCTGGATTAAAACTTCCTATTATAATTTGAACCAAATCATGTCTTCTTCTTTTTTATTGGTCGTTTAATTGTTGAACTGGCCTAATTTCAAAATAGTGGTAGCCGTATTGATTTAAAGTTCTCTGAACTGCTCCCTCCATAACTAAATCTCTTGTTTCGCGGTTCAACTCTTACATCTCTGATACAGTCTCTGATAGATTTTCTTGGATTTTCTTGAAAATAAAGCAATATAATAAGCTCCCTTTCTTCGTTTCTACGTTTTGTCTCTTTGTTATTTACTAGAGATACCGTTCTTGCAATAACATCCTGGTATTACTTGGAGTTGGTACAGATGGTACTCTTCCACCATTCTGAACATTTTCCCTACACTGTTCTCCACAAAGATCACCTTGAACTTTTCAACAATCGAATAGCTCATTCTGTAAAATATTAGCAGAATATAAAGATGAATCAGTAAATCAGACTTCAAACATGAATGCCTTGACGTTTGAAAAATAAACCTTTATCTTTAGGTCGCAGCAGGTATCTAAATAGGTAAGCAATTATATCGAAAAAATCATTATATTATGTCTTAATTCAAAAACCTTCAATATTTCGAAAACCGTTAAGTTTTGATACATGATATATAAAAGAGTTTTTTGCATCTAGGGTTTTTTAATGCTAAAATTTCGTGCCTGAAAGAGTTAAAAAAAGAAAGTTGGTATGTGCCTTACTTTTTGAAACACCATGTAAACAATAAAACAAAAGCATGTGTAAAAGCAGATGAAATCAAACAACTTTCGTTCGGAATAATTTTTGTAATTTCAAAAATAATAGAGATATTTACATTTAAATAGTTATCTGGATCACCCTGTGCTAAAATGTGTCATCTCCCAGCTTATGTGAGATTGACAAAGATGCGTAATAATTACTAAATTCTGTTATTTTTCGATTGCATATGATACTGTAGGGAGTTTGAAGCGTGAAGAAGGAGGGGACACAAACGATTTTATTTCATATATAACTCATGTTAGGCATGCCATTTATTATGATATTAATCAATTCATTGTTTAAAAAGAAAATATCGAAAACACGCATTAAAAGCAGACTCATTTTAGTTTGAAAAATTAATATTCTGCTAAATAAACTCTATCGATAGAACAGACAGATGACAAAAAACATGTTAATATATAGCTGATGCTTATCTTTAAAAAAATCCCTCTAGAGAATAATTTGTAAAATAACCAGCCGACATTCCCCTTGATAGATGTGTGGCAGCACGACAAAAACTAAATTATAATGGAAGACATACACGTTCGTTATTGGCCTTATGTTGCAATTCAGCGCAAATTTCTTTTATCTTTGTAAAATGCCGACGGAATAAAAGTTGTCTGAAACAACGAATCGCCCGTAACACAATTAGAGCGCGGTGACAAAACAGCAAAATGCCGTTTGCTTTAAAGCGCTTTATTACGGATAAAGATATAATATCGAAAGTTTTATACGAATCCCGTTTTTGTACAAATTGGATTTTTCTGTTTTCTCTTTTAGAAGGAGGTTTTAATGATACACGCCTATTTACAAGTAGAAAATGATACAGTAGTCTGCTATTGAGCATTATGAATACAATTGTACATAATTATAATACATATAATTATTGTTCTAACATTTTTGAAATTTTGTGTACCAAAATGCACTGGGTTATTGGTAAACACAAAATCAAGAATTGGCCCAACGACTGTGGAAACATGATGTCCATCTCTTCTTCTGTTGGGCGTAGAAGATACTATGCATGTATCTTATAGTCTAAATAATTATACATACTTCTATTTGCATAATAATAGACTTAAAATACAAACATAAATAAAAGTTTTTCTAAATAATAATATATAACAGAATGAATCTGATGAGTTGCCCGCATGCCTGCATCCAATTGGATATAATTCCAAAATTGTCAAATACTTTTTATATGAATAGTATCTTGGATCAATCGGTTTTGTTTTGAACCAAATATTTTATTTTACTTTAATATTTTAATACGGGCTAGGCTGAGAGGGGGAACTCTAGCTCGCAAAGCTCCCATTCGTCGTTACGCAAGTGCTTATGAATATATACATGATAAACCTATTATTAACAGTAATATTTATTAGGTTGAACATGCATTGATATTTTAGGTTAAAAACAAATTTCATCCAGTTCTGTGCCGCTTTTATTACTATATTGCAAATAGCCCAAAAAGGAGACAAAACACTAAATTATTTTGAAAGTATGTATACTTAACATAAATTTAAAAAAGGTAAACAAAATATCATAAAAAATACCACATACATATTAATATTAAAAAAAAAAATCACGAGAAACTGATAAAAAGTACAGGTAGGAACATCATACGACTGGTTATAATTTTACTTCTTTCTCGTCGCCATGTTTACCAATATGAAGGAGGTTAGTTTAAAGAGTTGAATAACTCTTCTGTCGAGATACGGAAACTATTTGGATGCACAATGTTAATTGGTATTTACTCACTACCACGTTTGCGCATGTGTTGGCCTCGTGACACAATAGTACCCATTATCGCTGACAATATAACTAGAAACAATTTTTTACGTTGCGTCCCCGTTTGAAGGTTGTCGACGACAACGCTCAGCTGAGATGAGATCAGTTGAAGATTCTGGAAAGTGCGACCTATACTCAACAGCATTCAGAAAGGATGTCTTTCGAATGAAGGATCTGCTGAAATTTCTATCGACGAACAAATGATACCATTTACCGGTCTTGTTCACATGAGACTATTTATTCGTGGAAAACCTCATCCCGTTGGACTCAACAATTTTATAATGACCACGCCTACCCGTATTCCACTTGACACTTTTACATGTATGAGGGTAAAGGTTCGTCTGTGGAGTCAGCTTGATAACAACGCCAGCTAAATTGGATTGTGGAGGGCGAGTGGTATTGAAACTATCCGATACGTTTTCTTTAAGAGTTTCTGTATTTATAGATCGATATTTTACATCAATTCCACTCATAGACTCTCTTCATTCACGTCAGATTACATTGGCTGGAACAATCATGGATAATACGCTACCAAAAAAGACAGTTTTGCTCTCCGCAAACGAAATAAAAAAGGAAGGGAATCATATGATCAACTTATTAGAAATGATGGTAGGATAATTTTGGTAAAGTGGTCCGACAATAAGCATGTTCATTTTGCTTCATCATGTTCTGGCGTAGAACCTGAAGGCATTTGCCGAAGATGGTCTAAAGCAGAAAATAAACACATAGATATAACCCAGCCTGCTATTGTTAGAAATTATAATGCAAACATTTTACCGACTTCTCTGTGGCTGCTGGGTGGCTCGAATATAGACAACGTGCCAAAGCTACTGGTTTATCAAAAAGAGAAACAATGGACTTCAAAGTTTCTATTGCCAAGGCACTTGTTTTCAAAAATAATAAAACCGTTGATGATTCGGACAGCTCGGAAATTGATAATGGTGATTCTATTAAGCCGGAATCACACGGCGCATGGATCGGCGAACCACGAACCGCGATCACCAGGCTCCGCGCCGCGCCATGGGAATCGGGTGGCTCATTTTTAGCGCGGCTTGGACTCTCCCACATTTTGTTGGCAAACTTCACGCGAGCCAAAGAAAAGGCGCGCCTGGCCGAGCGCCTACGGGTCAGGATCGGCTTGTTTAGATCCAATCCAACAGTCTACCATGCATGCGACTCGGGAGGTTTCAGTGATGTGCGGCTATGTAACTTTATAAGAACGGAAAAGAAAACCAACTATTTTTTAAAATGGATTGGTCCAGTGACTTAGTAATGAGATTTTTGTCGGCTTATGAAGGGGAACCGGTCATATCGAACCCTAGGAACACAAATAATAAAAACCGAAACCTGGTCCATGATACCTAGAAACGAATTCCAGCAAACATGTCTGTGAAATTTTCAATCGCAAAATTAAAGAAAAAAAGAAGGATTTCCTGAGGGCTTCTTTTCAAAAACTTTTACAAAAAATTAATGCATCAGCTAAAACTGGATCTGGATCGCAGGATGTATTTAAACCTCATTGGCTTCTATTCAAATTTAAGTACCGGTAATGTGTAAGTTTCCTATTGTAACACACGACTCTCAAACTAAATAACAATAACTTAAACATTCAGAAAATTAATATGGATATAGGCTTTGATATAAAGATATTTCCCACCATCTTCTTTTGTGTGGCTCTTGTTTTATGTTTATAGAACTACCTAACATAATGTACGTAGCCGCAGCAACAGTTGCAGCTCATCTTTGCTTATTATTCACCTTCACTCTCTGAAGTTTGCAACTTGCAACACCACTGGCATATGTAGAAACAAGTTTTAGGTGAAGCCGTCACGAGCCTACCGTACGAACTCACACACGTCGCACGTCGCGTCGTGGCATCACATTCACTTGCCGAGTCTTGATTAACAAGCCGAGCCTCTGCGAGCCTTCACGAACCCAATCCACAAGCCCGGTTCGCCGATCCACGCGCCGCGCCGCGCCGTGGGATCTCAGTTTTAGGAAAATAAGGAGCGTCCAACCGATCTCTGATACAAGATGCAGGCTTGATGGCAATGTTCACCTAGTGGAATTTATGAAAGATAAACAAAAATTGCTCAAAATGCAGATTTTCAGGATGTAACTTTTGCTAGGTGTAAATCTTGTAATGTCTTCCTTTTCTGTAGCGTTGAACGAAACTGTTTTAAACAGTGCCATGAATAATAATTAATTTCAAGAAAATTATGTCTAATGTTACCTAATACGTATTACTTTTGTATGAATAAAGGCCCAAAGCATCATACATGATACCTCGTTTGTTTGCTTAAAAGTTAACAAAAAAAAAATAAAAATTGCTAGAGTGCGTCCTTAGTGAGCCAAATCTGAAGTAACAATAACTTTTAACACGTTTTCTTAGGTCTGAGGAGGATAATACCTTCTAAATTTTCAATTTGCCGAGTTTTGATTGTCAATCGATATAATAATACAGGCAAACTAGAATTTTTATTTGAAATTCGTTGGGAGAGGATATTTTTTTATCGGAAAAGTACCAAGTTTTTACCAACCACTCCTTGCAGCTTTTCCACCATTCTGGTTAAGTGGTAAATTTGTTAATCGGGAACAACATTTGCATTACCCATTTTAGCGAAAAAATGGCCTATATCTTTTTTGTTAAGAAATCTCCTGTTCTTGTTTGTACCTACTTTTGAAATTTGCAAAAAAAAATACATAAAATAACCGAATACTGAACGGAAACTCGAACTCAAAAGAATCGTTTTTTTTGCCGTCAAATGCTGTAGCTTTCGATGTCATTCGTCGAGCTTGTCTTCGATTCTAAACACCTTATTATTTTATTTCTAGAAATTCTGATGAGTGTGGGTTATCCTCTTTTTTTACCAAGAGTTTGCAACTGATATGAATTAGTTGTACCTAAACATTGGTAATATTAATTACTCCATAGAATGCGAATTACGTCTATCAGAAAACTGATGATTGAAATGGATATAGTAAAGGTGAAATATATGTAACATGCGTATATTATATGAAATATATGAAGCCTACAGTCAGACACTGTTTTATCCTTTACCTTAGTTTTCACTTTAAACGTATCAGGGTACACGACTTCCATCTCTCAATGACAAGACCGTTTATTTCTCGTGAAAAGAACATTTTTATACATTGCTGTAAATATTTAATGGCCATTTCTTCACATGGCATTCCATTTCCATTTCCCGCGAACCCTGAATATTCTTTTTTATTACCTTCCTCAAAAAAAGTAACAAAACATCAAATAGCGTGCTGCCATTATAACACGCGCAAAGTGTTCGCTGACGAAAATGGGAAAATTATAATGAATGGGTTTACGGCATCAGTAAAAGACATTTTTCTAATAAAATTATTGATACATTAGGGTCGATGAAAGAGGGATGACGCTTTTATGGGAGGGCCCGGTTATTATGCATTATTTATTAAAGGATCGGGATTAATTGTTTTGTAGCAAAAGGATGCACTTTTGAGTTTGGAATTAAATTATAACTCAGTTATGTGATGGAACACTGCTATAAATGGCGTGAACTTGGTTGGATTAAATAGCCCGAAATATCTATATAGAACGAAATTTGAGATGCGGTAATATAGATAGTCAAATTTCTTAGAGAGGAACAGCCAATTTAATAAATGTTAATATTACTTAATTAAGTTCTCAGCATGAAAACTTTATAAGGGATCAGCCAAATGAAATCCATTCCACGACCAGTACGAATTACCCCCGGAAGTTGTTCTGTCCCCGAAAATGCACCGCGGAATAAAGGTTTTCCATTAACAGATTATTAAACTGTTCACTGGAAGGTATGGTCAAGAGATATAAAAAGCTTACGTATAACAAAGTGTATGAATCGGTGGCACAATGGGACAATAGCAATGGATAGAACAGGCTTATTCTGTTCAGACAAAACAACGGTTTTCGTTCCACTTTGGAGAAATACTTAAGCCTTAAAATTAGGTTGCATCATTCTTTTATAAGCACATAGCATATCGTATGTTCCCGGAACAAGTAAGCGTCTGTTACTTAAAATGAACTTAGGAACTTAGGCCAAATAAATTATATTGAGTAGAAAAATTTCGCTTTCATCTCTTCCAATTTTACAAAAAATTCTGCCGCCAAGGCATCTTATCTTTCGCTTTTTTAACTATTACGTCTAGAAACTATGTGGCGGCAGATTTCAGTCAAATGTCGTTATTGGCTTACCAAGTATTAAATTCACGCAACATTAATATTAGATGCAATAAATTTTTGTTCGATAGATCATTAAAACTTACTTTTTCTACAGCCGCGTGCAAAATAACTAAATACTAAATTCAAATGAAATCGCAAAATCGACTAATGCCGTGGATCCTTATTTTGCGCTCTAGCGCGAACATGGAAAAGGAAATTTTCACTTTTTCCGTCTAGTGTGCTGAATGGTCATGGAAACCGAAGATAAATATATGACAGTCGTACGTTTGTTACAGTTTGTTGCTGGCAATCCTGTTCTAAATATGCCCGAAGCCCGAACATAATATGTCAAAACTGACAGTCATTCGCAAATTTCAGGATTAGTATAGAGAAAAATTTGCATTTAATTTTAAAAAATGCGGCTGTAGAAAAAGTTCTGTGTGTTTTTCGAGCGCAAAGTAAGATTGCCGTTTTCGAAAGATTACTGCGCTCCGCTACGCGTCGCGCAGTAACATTCTTTCTCAAGCGGCAATCCGTTACTTTGCGCTCTAAATACACAAATAACTATTTAAACATATTTTTTTATCGAAATATGATTATGAAAATGTGTCTAATTTTATCTGCGACTCTGTGAGTGATCCTTTTTAGCAGAAAACTGAAAATTGATTAAGAGGTATTGACAACTGGCCTAGTGTGATTTAAAAAAGTCCATCTTTGCTCCAACCTTAAAGAGCTTTTGTGAAAAATTCTTTATCTAACAATGTCCAGTAACTTCCACAATTTTTGCAAGTTGGATATATTACGGGAATTGAGCTACTTTGGATTGTCAATGATGAAACTTTGTAACAGTCGCCACATTCATGCATTTATTATTACCTCTATCGATACAAAATATTCCATTTGCAGAATTGAAAAATGCAAATAGTTAAACAGCTCTGTAAAAATTAGGCTAGATGATGATTCTAACAGCCATTCAAAAATTATTAATCTATTCCTTAGTGTATTACGACTAATTACTTTAAACGAGTATAATAATATCAATGTAGTAAAAAAGCTGTGGAACATGATTTAATTTGTATGTTCCAGCAATAAAAATACCAAAAAGAAAAAGGAATGGTGTTTGGCACATTATGCACGGTTGGCATATGAAACTTAATTCTGAGCAAGATGTTTGATCTTTGGACAATCAATTGTATTGTTTGATATTTTGCAAAGAAAAATAGTTGCAATCTATTTAAAAAATACCATTATAAATACTAATTAATCGAATTTGTCTAGGCTATTTGACCTATATGCATTTTCTCATGATTACTAGAGGGGGGCATTAATGGGTTTCAAACAGGAGAGCCATATGTTATGGCTGTGGCACACACACTAAAGGGACTGACACTGTTCCTGAATAGCTAGCTGTAGGTTGTATTTAGGAGGAAAAGATGTCCTGGCAATGAGTTCCACAGTGATGCAGTGCGCTAGACAAAAGAGTCCTTAAAGCGATGTTATAGGTGTTTCCAGTTATATGACGAACGGGTGCGCTCTTGCAGTCTGTCGTAACTGTCTGACAAGCATTGCTGCGGGCGAGATGAGGTGGGCCAAATCCTTGGAACATCTGCCATGATATCTGTAAAACAGGGCCACATGTCTGCGGTGTTCCAGACTATCCAGATCCCGAGTAAACTCCGGGCTCTGAGGAGACGCATAGCTCGCCTCTGAATAGAATCCAGCAGCTTTAGGGTGTGCTTAGATGCGTCACTCAGATATGTGAGCAATATTCTAAGCACGGTCTTATTTGCGCTTTGTAGAGCAAGAGCAGCTGCTGCGGTGTATATAATTTTTTTTGTTGCGAAATAGCGCACCAAGCTTCTGCGAGGCTGATTTTACGACGTTAACAACGTGATAATACTAGGATGCATTGCTGTTGACCGAGACATCCAGTAGTCCTAAGATGAAGAAATGGTTGATCCTGCCAAAATTATGGCAGGGCCCGCTGTATTGGCTTTTTGGTAAACGTGGCTGATTGGGTTTTGGCTGCATTGAACTGGATCAAATTTCTGACGCCCCAAGTTCGAATTTTCTCCAGATTTTGATTAATTGTTGTGATCTGCCCCTGTTTGCGTTCTCAGTCGCTGTTAAAGATTTTTCTGATCTAAATTGGGAAATAAGGGTACTGTCATCTGCAAAACTATAAACAGGATTATTGGTTTCGGTCAGTAAATTATTAAAATAGATAAGGAACAGAGTTGGTGAAAGTATTGCGCGCTGAAGCATGGTGAATGTGTCTGAGATGTGTCCAGCAATGCAACGTGATCGGTTCTTAAGGAAACTGGCAAGCTAGCTGCAGAGACACGCCGGCAGTTTGTTGAGCAATCCATCATGCCAAGCTCTATCGAATGCCTTCGAAATCTCCAACGCAATCGCTCGAGATTCTCCGTAGTTGTCAATTGCTCTACTCCATATATGATTGATATCGGCCAATATATCTCCTGTCGATCTCTCTTTGCGAAAACCGTATTGGTTATCGCTAATAATTATTCTGTTGGTCTCAAGGTAGTCAAGGTAGTTGAGTAGTTGCTGATTGACACGTTTCCTGAATTTGGAAATTATTGGAAGGAAGCAAGACAATTAGGCGATAGTTTGAGGGCTTGGTTTTCTCGCTTTTTTGAACATGTTGCACTCGAGCGACTTTCCAAGAAGATGGGTTAGTTCGTTGGCGCAGTTCTTTAATTCGATGGCAGGTATTCCGTCCGGTCTTGATGCCTTTTGCGTATCTAGTTCTTTGCGGATTTTATGAATATTATGGTGATGAAACTTAACTTCTGCCATGGTAATGTTCATGTTCGATATGGTGGGGAAAGCCTTGCCTTGGGAAATTTTAAGGTAGAGTGCCATGAAAACATTTCTGCGAGCCTTAGCTGTGGTCGCCGTGATGCCGCGTTCGTCTCAAAGGTGGGAGAGACGTTTTTGTAAAGCTATTACTTACTCTTTGCTACCGACCAGAAATTCCTGGAGCCACTGGGGCATTGCAAAAGTTTACTCCTGATCATTTGATTGTGTTTGTCCTTAGTCTGATCAATCACACGTTTGCGTTCGTTTCTCACTTCGTCAAAATAATTACGATTTTCAGGGATCTGATTCTGCTGCCAGTACTTGTAGGCTTGCTGTTTCCTATCTACAGCTCTTTCGCGTCTTCGGTCGAACCACGTCTTTCCTTTTGACGGTAACTTAATCTATCCCTGAGGAGATTACTTGCGTAATCTCTTCGCAGCAGACTAAAGGGTCGTCAGTGCCAAAGCAGACGTCGAGCCAAGGAAAATCTTGGCAGAAATCTCTTAGATCGACCCAGGATTTACTGTTGTTGTTGTAAAACCTCTTGTGTTTCTGTAAGGGCTAGTACGAGTGGTCTATTTGCTCGTAGATGTTGATGTACCAAATTAATATTTGTATTTAGGCTTCTTATGTTGCAGAAACTTATTCTAAATTGGTTCGGTATTTTTGCTGTGTGTGAAATTTTGCAGAATCATACCAAAGGGCGAACAATGGCATCAATAATTCAATACGTGAATTTATATCAGTAAAATGTCTTGGATTTCGCTTAATAATTTAGATATTGTGGTAAGAACTCTTTATTGCTTTATAAATATGATCAGCAATAGGCAACCTTATTTCAAAAGTCATGCCCACATCCATGAACACTTCTGATGAACTTCGTGAATTAGTATTAAGTGTAACAGGCTACGATTTCATATTATACAAAAACCTGATTTCTGACG
>MU181925.1:925854-943776 GCA_016904865.1 Pissodes strobi | reverse complement strand
TTTCAATTCTTGGATTTTCAATTCTTGGATTTTCAATTCTTGGATTTTCAATTCTTGGATTCTCAATTCTTGGATTTTCCTGTTCCTGTTTACTGTTTCTGTTTTTCCGGCTTTTTGGAATTTTATTTTTGGATTATTGGGTCCATTGTCCTCTTACGATCCGGTTTCCTACCTGGGTTTCGAGACTGCATACTGAGACTCCCCGACAACACGTGGTTTCGGAGTAACCATCAATTGACTGCGTGCCTCGCTGTCTGATTCAAGCCTCAACGCATACGGAGTGTGTCTTTTCAACCTTGACGCTCCAGTGATTCGACGAACACCTAGATCCTGGATGAACTCACTGTTGGCTTGATAACGTATCAGATAAGTCTTAATTTAGGATTTTATATAGTGTATTTTGGGACTTTTATTTTATTTCATTTTATTATTGTGTTTTATTTGATTGGTGATTTAGGGCGACTTAAATTAAAGTTTCGGATGAGTTTGCTTAATGAAAGTATTAATGGTTTGACTTGATTTAAAAGATAGCTACCTTCAGGTTATTTGAGAGTAACGAATTATTCTCAATAGTTAGCATATGTATACTGGATTATCCAGCTAATCCGGATAGTTTTGGCGTGTTATTAATTCATTTCAGCGTAGTCTTGATCGCGTGTTTTATTTTTTTCCAGCGTCGTATAATATATATATTTTTGAAACTAGCACGATAACTTCTCGCTTATTGATTAGAGTTATTTAGAGTGTAGAAGTAGAAGAAGTTATCATATTTTTGTACCGCATAGGTTGATAACACCAATCAATGGCATGTAAACGACACGTGATCACGTATTCGTATTTATAGGGCGCCGTAGATATAACATAAAGTACTATTTAACATTAAACCGTTACTTTTAATATTCCATCTTTAGCATGCATTGATATATTAATTGTCATAGCTACATATACAAGAAATTCTTCTTGTAGCAATTATTTTTCTTATTTAATTCAAAAGTATAGTCACCAATACGGAATATACACTTGTTATTTTTGTTTAATTGGGGTGATATTTCTTTTTGTTTCCCCTTCCAAGTTTTTCAATAGGTTACAGCGGGGAGGAGAGCAATTCGTGGTTATTGGTCGAATCTCACTGAAGATCCAGCATCAGGGCATGGCGATAAGTTAACCGCGTGGCGCTCAGGCATTATAACTCACCACGACCCTTCTCCACTGTCTAAAAGCTGGGGGCCGCCATTGTTCCTGCACTAAAGGCTGTACCACCGATTGTGAACTTGGAGATTTTTGTGAAGTTGGAGATTATTGTAAACTTGTATATTTATGTAAATTAGGTTTGTATTTGTTTGGGAACTGAGCGTTACATAAGTTTTAAGAAAAACCAATTGCAGTGATTCTATGAGCGAACATACTAAAACATTTCCTTACATTTATATACAAACTGATATTATTCAGTAACTTGCTTAAAGAGTACCAAATCGTCGAAGTAAACATTCATCCAGACTTGACGATATGCTTTTAAATCATCATTATACGCAAGCGGAAGCTATTAATTATTATTTTAATGAAATTAGAAACTATGGACCACGTGTGGAACTCTAGAAGTACCATGCATATGAACAGACTTAAGCCATAGTGTCACATAAACAGCAGCAAACAAATATTATATATTATATTATCTACGCTTTGGGAACATACAAATTAAACTACACTACACATCCTTTCTTAGATAAACTGCATAATCCCGATTACTAATAATCCTTAGCCATAGTTTAGAAACATAATACCAAAACACAATGTTAGCACTCAACGCTCGTTTCGAGAACCATGTTTTCATTGTCACGAGCGATTATTACAACTACAGTACAAACTACGATAGTAACAATTGCGCGTCGATTTCTGAGGTTCTGTTTCGATATTCCGATGCAAAATTGGAACTTAGGAAAAATGCTCTGTGCTCTTTTTTGAGAAATGTTTTAGAATCGAACTAAGCTATACAGAGTGGTTTATTAGCAGATCTCACAAACGAAAATTTGACACTAACTGTACATAATTGATTCCAATTTGTTCATTAAGCACTTAAACACTTTCATCGCTTTCAGTTTAACCGGTAGTAATGTTCAAGTTATTTATTTTAAATAGAATAGACCACTTTCAGATCCTCTGTAAAAATCTAAGTAACAATTAACCGATACCTGTTTTTCTACCCATTTTTCAGATGCAAATTATTATCTTATTTTTAAAGCCTAAAATTGAGTTCCATAATTTTGTAACCCATGAAAGTAAATGTGCGAAATTTGAAAATGGTCCTCATTTTTCCAATAATTATGAGACACTTTAAAGACTGGTGAGTTTAAACATTATTTTCTGGCAACATACGCATACGCCAATTTTACAAACGGAATATCTAGTGTTTTACTTAAACAGTGATTAGATAACTAAATTTTCCGTTAGAAATTGAAAAATAGCTTAATTTTTTTAAATGAAGATAGTGTCCTCGTCCTCAAAATAGGATGGATTGTAGTAAAAAGATTTTAGAGAAGAACGAAATAATGGAATCCTCTACATGGTGTTAAAGTAAAATAGAGAATCTTTTGTCACGTGTCAAAATTGACATGTATATGTAACTATGTTAAAAAAGGTCCAATATTTGCTATCAAATCAAGAGTAAATATATTGATAGGTGTGCCATAAACGGCTAAAGTAAAAAAAGATAATAGGAAAAATTTACATGGTGTTCTCTAAGATTGCTCTTCATCTCCCTTATTGTTTAACATATAAAGTAAGGTAAGGTAAGTGTCCAGAAGATATATTGCCCTATGTCACTCATATATGGAGAAGGGCAATTGAGAAATACGGAGAATCTCGAGCGATTGTGTTGGATATTTCGAAAGCATTCGACAGAGTTTGGCATGACGGATTGCTCAACTAACTACGGTCCTTCGGGCTGCCAGCATCTCTCTGCAGCTGGCTTGCCAATTTCCTTAAGAACCGATCTCTGCACGTTGCAGTTGATAGACATATCTCAGGCATATTCACCATAAATGCGGGAGTGCCTCAGGGCGCAATACCTTCACCAACTCTGTTCCTCATCTACATCAATGACCTGCTGACCGAACCCAATAATCCTGTTAACAGTTTTGCAGATGACAGTACCCTTGTCTCCCACTTTAGGTCAGAAAAACCTTTACCAGCGACTGAGACTTATCACCGCAGACAGGAGCAGATTACAACAATTAGTCAAGATCTGGAGAAAGTTCGAACCTCCTGTTCAATTCAGCAAGAATCCAAGCAGCTATGTTGACCAAGAAAGCCAATACGGCAGGCCCTGACATCTTTATGGCAGGATCGACCATTCCTTTACCCTCGTCAACTGTATTACTGGGTGTCTCGATCAACAGTACTATATCCTGGTATGACCACGTTGCTAACATCGCAAAATCAGCGTCGTAGAAGCTTGGTGCGCTATTTCGCAACAAAAAACTGTATACACCGTGGCAACTGCTCTTGCTCCACAAAGCGCAAATAAGACCGTGCTTTGAATATTGCTCACACATTTGGGGTGCCGCTCCTAAGCACACCATAAAGCTGCTGGATTCCATTCAGAAGAGCGCTGTGCGTCTCGTCGGCAACACGGAGTTGAGCCGGGATCTGAATAGTCTGGAACACCGCAGACATGTCGCCGAGATATCCATGTTTTACCGATATTCTCACGTCAGATGTTCAAAGGATTTGGCCCGCATCATCCCGCCCCCAGCAACGCCTGTCAGACAGTCACGACAGACGGCGAGAGCGCACCCTTTCGTCGTACAACTGGAAACACCTAGAACGTCGCGTCGCTTTACAAGGACTCTTTTATCTGGCGCACTGCATCATTTTGGAACTCACTCCCAGGACATCTGTTTCTCCCTAATTATAAGCTATAATTATCCAAGAAACATGTCAATCAACATTTTCGCACACACACCACTCGTCGAGTGTCATAGGATCTCCCTTTAGTGTATGTGCCACTGCCATAAAAAAGGTAGCATTTGTATTTCAAGAAACATTGATGAAAATAAACCTAAAGGAAAACTAAATTCATAGATAGAAAAAAAATGTCAGGACATCAGGGCAAATTGGACTATATCAAATATACAGATAGAAAAAGTGTCAGAGATGAGTATTTTGGATTATGGATAAACAGCAATAATAAGCCATTTAGAGAAATAATATAATTAAGATAGTAAGTAGAGCATTTATTAAGATGACAATGTTATTGCATTGCCGAGATGTCAACATGGATCTTAGAATTCGGATGTTGAAGGGTTATGTGTATTGTAAGGGGTTGAAGCTTGGACATTGAAACAGACCAATTTTTAAAATATGAAAGCATTTCAACTAATAAACATGAGAAAATTGGACCAACTCGAATACATAATGAGGAGGAGGGAGATAGTCACTTCTGAGGATCATCAAGCAGGGCAAAGTACAAGAAAATGTAAAAATAAGAAGAGGCAGAATATTTTGATATCAGAATTTTAGAGTGGTTCAAACTACTTTCATTCCTGAAACCCTCTAAGAGCCCAGTTATTATGAATAACTTTGTATACGATTGTAAATTTAAAAACGCATTTTTAATTATTATTATTGAATAAATATTTACTTACCTCTAATTTTAATTTCGCGCTTCTATGCGATCTTTCGGCAGTATTTTGTGCCTGGCAAGTAAACGTGGTATTGTGATGAAGTTTCCTCGGAGTCAACTTTAAAATCGATTTAGCAGTGTATCGTCTGTGATCTGACAACTCTTCGGTTAGGTACTCACTACCCTCAGTAAGAACATTGCCTGAAAACAAAAAATATCGGATTTTATTGATCGAAATAAGCAGACATTAGAATTGCGTAAGGAATAGCACATTATATGTAAGGAAATTAAAATTTGTGGTATTGCAGCAAAAATAGTAGGGACAAATAGAATATTTGAAGATTAACTATTTCTGATCTATTGCAAGCATTTGGTGCCATTTTAAAAAAATTCTTACTAAAAGTAAATTGAAGAAGAAAAAAAAAATTAATTTAAATCGTTTAGCTCAACAAACCCATTTTACATCAGATTCATATTTTGCTAATTAGGCTATCGATATCGTCTGGGAAAATGAAACATCCTTTTTATGGTAGACACGTTTGTAACTAGCACTTTGTTTGAAGGTATGGTTTATGCGTAAAACGCGTAACTGACTCTCATGCGTACTCGTTGAGTTTGCATCTAATAAGGCCGTTCTATTCTAAATTATCGGCGGTAGTGTTGTATTTTTCATGTTCGCAACACCAGTTTCAACGATTTTGAAGGACAGAGTAAAAGTTCCGATTATAGTCATAGGCGTAAATTTACAATTTTCTTCCAAATGTTGTTTATTTTGGGGCGGGGCGGGCGGTAAAAAATTGATTTGAAAAGACGACCAAAAAGCCATTTAGCTCCGAAATCAAGTGAACTAATATGCTCAAAGTTTCAAAGAGTCTTGTGTAGAAATTTTGAGTGAAACACATAAACGTCAATATTTCAAACTTCCGGCGGAATGTTCGTTAGGAATCGGAGATTAATACGCTCGTAAATGTTTAGTCAAATAGTTGCAGATCGATCATGCAAACATGGGTTAAACATTCAAATTACTGGGATCGAATAACAATGAAGCAGCTTATTTCTTTATTTGAAAGTGCTAATGGACCGGGCCTCTAAATCAATTTAATTTGATATTGACCACACGATGTGTCAGTTTGACCAATGATTGACGCTAAAATTGGCCCAAGTTTCAAGAGCAACAGCTTGATGGCTGAGCTAATAGAAATACATGCCTGCAATATTAATAATTTGAGATTAAATCGCAATGGAGGTGGTTGTATAGTTGTAAATGTACATAATGATGATCACAGAACATGGAAATAAGTAAAATTAAGGCAAGGCAACATACTTGATTGCAGGATATGATCTCTAAAGAAAAATAAGCATTTCCAAAATTGATACAGAATAATTGGCGAAAATCTATGTCTATATATCGCGGATTTTGAAATACAAATGAAGGCAGGTTAAGATACGTTCACTAGAGCACGAGATTTGTCAAAAGTATTCATTATTTCTAATATTCAATGGAGGAAAATTTGAAAAATGGTGATTAGTCTGGAAAATTAATGAGGTGACCATTTATCTCTTTTTTTATGTTCATACATTTTCTTAGGATTGGGGAAAATGTTTTTCTATCTATTAGATATAATGATTTAACAAATCTTCGGAGGAGGTATTTTTCATTTTTATTACGTCTATCTGTGGAAAAAGGTTTAGATTTATATCTGCAACCACTATCGACTCTTGCTATTTTATATGAGATAATTGCAGAATTATTACTGTTTGTCGAACGAGTTAAACCTGTAAAGTAAAATGTTATTACGTAATGAAGTGTATGGATAGAAATAGAATTGATGGTTTTTGAAAAATTTATTTCCTAAATTGCTCTCCAATGCATTCTTTTTAAATCAGTCAACTTTTTGCCTTAATTTCTCACCAACCGATCAGTATTAATCAGTTTATGGAGCTCGGCCGGAAATATCCTTAAAAAGGAAACATTTTCGCGCACGAAATTCACATTAAATACCAATTTAATGTGTCTGAAAGCGTTCTAGCTTCGAATTAATAATTCTTCGGATTGTACGAGTTCAGTTTAGCAACATCATTCCTTTTGACTGCACTTATATTTTATGCAGTGCCCTGACTTGAGTTGTGCATGTTGCTAAATAGTGACAGATTAGGAACGTATTTTGCTGCAAGCCTTCAGTTAAGCTTTAATGGGGGTAGCATATAATAATTGTTTTGATTTGCTTTATAATTTTATTCACCTAAATATCAATATTAACAAATGATCAGTCTTTAAGGTTTGGAACTGGATGCATCATTATCAATAAATAGTATTGTACCGGCTGGTCAGTTAAGAAGGGCACTTGGCCATATCTCGAAAAGTAATTATAGTAAAGACTTGCGGTAAAAAATTTTGTAACTAAAGTGGCCAAAAGAAAACGGTGGAAATTATTTGTAAGTTTCTAAAATGGCTGCCAGGTGGCGTATGAAATTTGAAAAGTTATTTTTTTACAAATTTTCACCAATTAAGAATACTTGAAATACAGCTAGTTTTAAGGCTGAGACAAATTTGATTCTTTTTTGTTAATAGCTTTTTGCTCTATCTATTCAAATAAAGTGGTAGGCGATGTTCAAATGTTTTCCAAACAAATGCCTATAACTTCAAAACGGCTCAACGGATTTCAACAAACTGAGTGTCGTTGAAAAGAGCTTTTCTTAAGCTATCAGATGCTCTATGAACAAGCTGATTGCGATTGCTTACGTTGCCGCTAGAGGGCGTTTTCTGACATAACAACAAATAAGACAGATTTTCTCAAAAAATTTAAATGCAACGATATCACTTTTTTTACAGCTAAAGATAGCCAAATGAGAGCTTAACACGTCAGTGAAAACCGCATCTCAATATCTCTTTCCTAATCTAAATTATAAATAAAAGTAATTTAAAATACGAAAAAAAAATCATATTTCAGAGAATGTTTCGGTATATATGTCGTTTTTAATTCCTAATTATAGTTGTTTTACCACAATATATATTATTTTACTGTTAAAATACTAAAATTATATTAAAGATTTGAATAGTAATTAATATCCATTCATTACGTTTGATTTGCTTTTCCGTCCACACAAAATTATAACTTTTTTGAAAAATCAAATATGCTTTGGAAAACAAAGCAGCAATCATTATAATGTTGTTGCCTAGTTGTCAATCATATTAAGATTGCAGCTATTTATAGTGTATGACATATTTTGGTGTTTTTATTCGTAAAGAAGTATGCCTTTTCCACCTGCAGATATGTTTGATATGTTTCGTACTTATTTTCAATGTAATGATAATGCAACTGTTGCTGCTAGAGTCTATGCGGTGGAGTATCCTGAAAGGCGTCATCCGACTGTCAAGATTTTTCTTAAAATCATTAATCGCTTTCGAACAGCAGGAAGCATTCATCGTCCTATATATAGAAGAAGGAGAAGAGCACGAACTGAAGAAAATATTATAAATGTCTTGGCATATTTGCAATTTGATCCTCATATAAGTACCAGGGCAATTGCAAGGGAGTTGGGAATAACTCGAACTACTGTTCTAAGTATTCTGAGGGAAAACAAGTAAGTAATTACCGGTAAGATTGCAGAAGCGTCATTCATTGGTTTTTAGATAAGTTCGACATTATATCGATAAAATCTGGTTAGTTTAATAATATTTTATAAAACAGGAGCATAAAGTGACACTTTTTTACAAATAACGGTTGTAAAAAAAATATGGTTTTCTTGCAGGTTACATCCATATATCACATTACGTTACACCAGGAATTAACGAACGACGATTTCGACCGTAGATTAGATTATTGCCACTGGCTATGGAATTTGATTCAAGAGGCTCCTGAGATTCTTTTACGAAATTTTATGATGGACAGATGAGGCCACATTTCGTAGTGATGGGAGCGTAAACAGACACAATATGCAATATTGGTCACACACAAATCCCAACTGGATGCAGCAGATTCAAAACCAAGGTCGTTGGTCTGTAAACTTTTGGTGCGGGATTATAGGCTGTAAAATTGTTGGCCCTTGGATTTTCAATGAACGACTTAATGGAGACACCTACCTAAATTTCCCAGAGAATGAACTTTCAGTCCTTTTGGAAAATGTCCCTCTCGAAACTCGTCGTAATATGTGGTTTCAGCATGATGGGTGCCCAGCTCATTACACAGCGAGAGTTCGCGATTTCTTAAATAGGACTTTTCTGGGAAAATGGATAGGACGAGGAAGTCTATTTTCATGGCCACCAAGGTCTCCGGACCTAACTTGTTTAGACTTTTATTTATGGGGGCGACTAAAAGATCTGGTCTATGTAACCCGACCCACAACAAGGAAAGATATGATTCAACGGATCACAAATGCCGTTCGTAGCATCTCAGTGGCTGAAATCGAAGCAAGCGTGCTGACGACACAACAAAAAATCCAGTCCTGCATTGAACAAGATGGCCGTCATTTCGAACATTTAGGCCCTCACTAATTATCGTTAATAAAATATTTTATAATAAATCGGTCTTTTTCAAAACTATACTTGCGTTAAAAAGAAGTAGCTTTTAGTGTTTTATTAGTGTTATTGTTCCTCGTTCTTGTTGTAGCCTGTTGGCTTTTAAACACACTCCAAATTGTGGCTGTAGAAAATAGAATTTGGACCAGTCCCAAGTCTGGATAAAGTGTGAGGGAAAGCAACAATATATATTAGAAACCTTTAAATATGCGGAGTTTTTTAACGACCACGATAAATAATATCAAACCAACCTTAAACACTATTTTTCTTATCAGGTTGGCATTTTAGCAGTAAAATAATATATATTGTGGTAAAACAACTATAATTAGGAATTAAAAACGACATATATATACCGAAACATTCCCTGAAATATGAATTTTTTTCGTATTTTAAATTACTTTTATTTATAATTTAGATTAGGAAAGAGATATTGAGATGCGGTTTTCACTGACGTATTAAGCTCTTATTTGGCTATATTTAGCTGTAAAAAAAGTGATATGGTTGCATTTAAAATTTTTGAAAAAATCTGTCTTATTTGTGGTTATGTCAGAAAACTCCCTCTAGCGGTAACGTAAGCAATCACAATCAGCTTGTTCTTAGAGCAACTGATAGCTTAAGAAAAGCTCTTTTCAATGACACTAAGAATGTTGAAATCCGTTGAGCCGTTTTGAAGTTATAGACATTTGAACATCGCCTACCACTTTATTTGAATAGATAGAGCAAAAAGTTATTAACAAAAAAGAATCAAATTTGTCTCAGCCTTAAAACTAGCTGCATTTCAAGTATTCTTAATTGGTGAAAATTTGGAAAAAACGACTTTTGAAATTCCAGATAGCGCGTACGCCCCCTGGCGGCCATTTTAGAAACTTACAAATAATTTCCAACGTTTTCTCTTGGCCATTTAATTTACAAATTTTTTTACCGCTAGTCTGTACGATAATTATTTTTCGAGATATGGCCGAGTGCCCTTCTTAACTGACCACCCGGTACAGTGCTTTTATTTTAATTTGTCACATTTTTAAAAGGCTGTAAAATATTGATTTTTTGACCTAAAAGGTTGAATAAAAACAGAAATTGTAGGGTTTTTCGTTAAGTTATATGCTGTTGAGTCAAAAATTTTATAAACTGTCAAATGTTAAAATTATTATATTAAAAATAAAATTAACAATGGTACACCCTATATAACATTAAATATTTAAAAATACTTTATTCTGATTATGAAAATATGCCTTTGTTTTCATTGGTTTAACAACATCAAGATAACCGCGTTTATTTTTTTAAAGAATTTTATTGTCATAGTTTTTATAATTATAGTTCCTGGGTATTTATTATTGCATAGAAGATTCTTTGGTTTGTAAACTCACAACATTTTAGTCAATTACTCAAATCTAGGAGCAACATATTTATTAAAAAATTAAATAAATCCAATTTACAAATAGCAAACAATTTGATAAAATTAATTAAAATTATTTTAATTATAAGTGCTGCTCCAGATGATCTCCTACATTTTCAATGCACGTAATACATATTTTTTCTGTATATCCTTTAAGTTTTAACAGAGTGGCTCTATTGTTTTGCCCTTCAACGTTCCTAATTCTTATTTCTAGATCGTCCAAAGGATAGCACGGCGTAGAGTAGTCAATATTTTTAACGCGACCCCATAAGAATAAGGCACACTGTGTTAGATCGGAACTAATAGTAGGCCATCTAAAAGTACCCGACTTTCCAATCTACTGCGGATATTTTTAATCCGAGAATATTTTTACTGGGACCACATTGTGTGGCGGCGCTCCATCCTATTGCCATATTAAAATATCTTGATATGGCTATAGAGGTAAATCGTTAATAAGTTCCTCAATTTCTGTTCTAGAAAATTTAAATGAACCTGACCATTCAACGAACCATCAAAAGTTATAGGATCCAAAAAAAGTTCACTAATTAATGCGCACCAAACACTAACACGACTACCTTGATACTGAATTTCCTGTAGTTGATAAGGATTTGAATCAGATCAATAGTGTCTATTTTGGAGATGGCAACCTCTGCTAGTGAAAAACGACGACTCACCTGTTCACAATACTTTATCCAGAAATGTGGCATCCCTTTGAATGATTTCTAAGATATGTCTGAAAAACGGCAGTCTAATTTTCATTTGCGCTGATGTTAACTTTTGCACTCTCTTTAGCTTATATGGAAAAATTTGTACTCCTTAGCTACTGCGTGGGCTGATCCTGTAGACACTGGCAACTTTCAAATTACATATTTTAATGAGTTTTGAGGATTGGCTTTAAAATATGCTAGAATATTAATTTCTGCTCCTTCTATCAAAACCGTTTTTGGCCTAACAGTTTTTTTTATCCAGGCTACCAGTCTCGAAAAACTTCTTCTTAAGTCTATAAAATATTTTTTTAGATGGAAATTGCACATCTTCTATGAGCCTTTGTAACACTATCACTTTGTCGACAAATATCGAGCATAAAACATTTTTCTTCTATGGAAAATCCCATTTTGCTTCTTAACCAACAAACTGTCAAGGAACAATATTCACGTGTAACATTTAATAATTCGAGCGAAATTATGACAATTTTTGGAAACTACGACAATTCTTGGAATGAAAAAAATAAACGCGAGTATCTTGATGTTGAAAAGTTACAATTTTAATTATATTTATACGAAGTTGCGCTATAATGAAAAGAAAGGGCAAGTGTGTTATATTTTCGTATTCAGATTTTTCTTTCAATATTTAATGATATATAGTGTGTACCATTTTTACTCGACTTTTAGCTCAAAAGAAAACAAGTATTTTACAGCCTTTTGAAAGTGGGAAAAATTAAAATGAAAGCACTTTACAAAATGTGAATCTACAGCAAATATTAAGTACTTAGTAAGTTTGTGTTCGTCTGAAGGCATTGGAGAACCAGGCGTAGCAGAGACTAGCAAGTAAAGAAGGGCGGTACGGACAGAAATAAATTTATGCAACATAACAATATAGCTTACGTTCAAGTGTCACACTTTGGTCAATCGTAAGCCTAACGAACTAAGTATCAAGCTATCTAACGAAATGTTGTCACAAGACAAGAAATGCCATTTTGCAGATCTCTTCGCAACAACTTTAATAAGACAATTGTACTGCGCATCGTTATAAGCTTTGACCGGTTTAGACTTTGCATAAAACTGTATCATAGGAAAAAAATTTCGTTCTTAAAAACGAGCTTTGAGTAGATCAGTCATTCCAAAAATAAGATGAGCTGCCACTAAATGAAATTATAGCTATATACTGCGGAACTGCCTTGATTCATATTACCTACCTATATAGAATCAGAGCATTTTGGGCGTACAATGAATTTATCGATTTCTTGAGCAGAATCTGAAATTTCACTGTTCACATAGCAAAATCGTAACACAAGTTACGATCATTCATGTTTAATAAAATCGACACAAACAAATTAAGATGGGCTACATATATTTTTTGTTGAGCATCTCAACAATATCCGACAATTTGATATATTATAGAGATGGAGACTGAGGTGATTCCAATGGGTTTATCACTTTCTTAAGTTGTAGCTGAACATATGCCATCAAGGTAGCAAAGCCTAAACCAATTTATGACTTAAATGTGTTGTTTTTACTTTTATTATTTGAATGTAACTGAAGATGAGTAAAACACAGTTATCTATCGGCCTAGCTACATCTGACAATTAATAAATTTGATCGTGGAAGATAATCCAAATACAACTTTTAATCATCCATAATGTTATCCAACAATTAGTAAATGTTAGCATGTCTGCAAACAACACAATATGGTACCATTCAAAAAGAGATAAGATAATTATGGAACCTTGAGGCACTACCGAAGACACAATAATTATATTGTCACGATTAGTTATCCGTGACGCCATGCCTAGGATGGCGTGCAGGTTACATAGCTTAGATTATGGATCGATCTACGTCAGGTGAGAAGAGATAATAAGGAAGGCACTTCGGTGAAATAATAACAACGTCTATGGGTCATAGACTTAATGAGTTTACACTATACCCGATTACTAAAACAGGTATGGTTTGAATTGTTTATAGGTCTTAGTCCCTGTATTACATATAATAATAAAGTTGTGTTTTAATTTATGGTTAGGATTGGTTATTTCATGAGATAATTATTTAAAGTTTCTTAGTTTATCTTAATTTCACTCAGCACTTTAAGGCACTATAATTATTTAACTTTAAATATCACTTGACTTCAAATTTTGACAGATCTATCGCAGATTCAACTTTAGTACTTTTTAGGCGGGTAACCCCCAAGAAGTACGTTCCTGTGAACTACACTTCCCGAGGTCTGAAGGTTAGGTTATAGTTAGAGCCCCTACTAGGTTCCTGTGGACTGCAGTAGGTGAGAGCGGAATAATAGGTGAGACACAAAAGCCTATAGGATTGATGGTTTGCTTGACTCTTTATATTACAAAATCTGCTGACCATTGTAACTTTAAGGTTCATAATTTGCCTTCGCTGTCCGCTCGCGTTGTTTATAATTTATGTTGAATATTTACATAATATTTTTCAAGTCAAGTCAAGGAGTTAGAAAAAGGGATGAGATAATCAATAACGATACATTTTGTACGTTGAAGATTATGCTGAATCCCTTGAAGATCTAAAAGCATCCGCTTATAAGATAAACAACGTAAATGGGTAAATAAAAACAGAAAAACTAAATTCATGAACATTTAGAAAGATGCAGTTACTCAAGGATAGTTTAATTTTCAGAAACAAGCTGATGAACGTGTGGAAAGCTATACATATCCTACAGTCTAAACTCTAGATCAAGTTTAAGTATGTGAATTAAATATTAGAATTGAAATTGCAGTAAAGTTTTAAGGCGTGGCTATGTAGAAGAATGTTAAAAATGTCCTGGATAGCTACAATTAAGTGTTAGGAAGAATAAGACAGAAGAGAAAGCTATTGACATCAATCAGAGAAAGAAAAATAACATATCTTGGCCATATCTTAAGAAACGACAACAATAAATTGCTGCAAACAATCATGAAAAAAAAAGAATCTCAAAGGTTCTAAAGAAATAGCTTAATGATTATGGGCTTGTATTCATGAATAAAGGGCAAATATATAATCCTATTGAGATGAAATTTAGGGTTGTCTTTGCAGGAGTCAGAAGTTAGCAAGTAACTTGTTTCGAAACAAAGTGCAACTCTCAGGGAGTGGGCTTCATTCCGTAGTAATGAGAAAGCTGAGGGCAGAATGAGTGACTCTTTGAAACTAGTTTTCTTTCTGAAAAGGTCGTCCTATTTGGGAGGTGACCATACACCATTTCAGAAAGCGAATGGAGCGTCGTGAGAAGTAACCTCCCGCGAATAAGAGAAGAGATATCTGAAACAGGCGCCATGAGGGATAAAATGGTTGCATCGAGTTACTAATAGTGCAGCAAACAAGAGAGCAAAATGTATCCAATCGTTAGTCCTTAGCTTGGGGTTCTCTTAACAAGTAGTAGTAAAAATAAAGGTACTAAAGGTTTGAAAAGTATGAAAAATTCTGGAATGCTAGATAGAAAAACTAATTTCTCACGCTAATTCCTAAGCCTTATTAAGTTATGTGTAAAACAAAAAGATAGACGATATTAATGAAAACATAATGTAATATGAGGCACAACGTGCATATCGCCGTAAATACTTGAATTGATAAATTGCTGTAAGTACATTTACAATTAAAACTAATTTATTTATGACATTTTTAAGATTTGAATAATTATTCTAACTGTCTCTTGCACATCGTGGCGCTAAAATGAAACAATAACTATTCGTAAATATGATTTACATTCCTAAGTTGGAAATTATGAGATTTTACTTCGCAAATAATCCTAACAAATGGTTGCTAGTTAATATTTTCTTAAGGTTGTTTTGCAAACATTTCTCTTAAAACCTATAAATAAAGGAATTAAAATTAATTCTGCGCATTCATAGAATAATGATTTCTAAAAAAACTATAGTGATTAGTCGATATTATTATGTTCTTAGCTTGTGTTATCAGGCAATATAACCATAATAATAATATTTTTAGCTTGGAAATATATTTTAGAGATAAGAAAAAGCGAACATTCTTGCCGAAATGTTTGCATCAAATTCTACCTTAGATCCTCAAGGAAAGAGTACCCCAACTATTCCGAGAGTCAATGCCAAGTCTGGTGTTTCGCCTACGCGAAGTGAAACGAATACTCAAAAGCCTATACTATAACAAAGGCACAGGACCGAATGGTGCTTAAGAAATGTGCTGCTGAACTAACAGCTCCACTATGCAGGCTTTTCTCCCTATCATACCGCATGCTTTCCTTCTAGCTGGAAATGCGCCCAGATGCAACCAATCCCGAAGAAAGGCAAAAAAACGATTCCAAATAACTAACGTTAAATTGCCTTAGGTCCCATCATGTCCAGTCCAAAGTCATGGAGAAACTGATCAACGAATAGCTCTAAAAGTATCTCGAATTGGCAGGCATTATAAGCGATCACCAGTATGGCTACCGTAAGCACAGATCAACGGGAGATCTTCTGATTTACATGACTTACCTGTGGACCAAAGCCATCGAGAGCTACGGTGAATCTCGTGCAGTGGCTCTCGACATATCCAAAGTATTTGATAGGATGTGGCATTACGGATTGTTAGGCAAATTAACAGCATACGGACTACCTTCAGCACTGCTTCAATAGCTTTCCAATTAATTTCCTGAGGGATCGAGGCATTCGAGTTGGCATTGATGGGCATCTCTCGGAGGAATTTAAAATCAATGTAGTTCCTCAAGGGTGTGTATGTATATGATCTCCCAAATTGTTTCTGCTCTATATCAACGATCTCTTAGACAGGACAAACAATTCAAGTTACAGCTTTGCAGACGACAGTACTCTCATATCGCGGGCTCCAATAAACGCTGATCGTTCTCAATACGAGCGAAAAGATCAGATTGCTGCCATCAATGAGGATATAAACGACATCGTGGAATGGGGCGAGGAAAACAATGCCTAGTTTAACGCAGTTTAAAAAGCAGCTGTCTTCTCAAAAAAGGCAAACACCGCAGTACTTGACTTATCAGTGAAAGGACAAACACTGACTCTGGCCTCATCCATTATAGATTGATGGGCATCAACGTAGAAAACAATATGTCTTGGCGTAATCACGCCACCAACATTGCCAAGGCAGCAGCACAAAAGCTAGGAGCACTCTATAGAGCAAAAAAGTTGTATACAGCTGATCAGCTCTTCCTGCTCTATAAGACCCAGATAAGATCATCTCTGGTATTGCGGATGACCCAGAGTCGACTAAAGACTTTGATAGTCTTCAACATCGAAGACAAGTAGCGGACCTATCTCTTTACTATCGATACTACTACGGAAGGTGTTCGAACAAGCTGGCACTTGTGATTCCACTCCGAATTGTGCCAAACAGAAACACCCATCAGACACAAGCTGCTCATAACATACGATTCAGTTGCTAACGTCTAGGATATCGCTGTTTCGGGACTCATTTGCCTGGAGGATGGCTTGCTCTGGAATGGACTGCCGAGTAACGTCTTTCCCGAAAAATACAACCTACGGCGCTTCAAGTCCAACATCCACCGTCTTCTTCGCACACGCACCGCTCGTTGAGTGGCATAGGATTTTCCTTTTGTGTGTGTGCGGAACATAAAAAAACTAATGAAGTAATTTTTAGAAGAGCTCTATAACCGGTTGGCTCATTAATTTTTTACCTATTTTTTTAACGAAAATGCACAAAAAAATGTGTGGACACGCCAATCTTTGATTCCGGGAAGTCATATTAGTTACAAATCTTCCCACTGCAAGATCTTTTAATGGGAACCTATCATTGTTGACATTACTTACTTTGCATTGACCGTGTAACACTTTAATAAATATATAACTTAACAAATTTGAAGGGTTTATTATCTATATATGCACGAAGAAATATTCAAGTTCATATTTTACTTAAAATATGTTTTTTTAAAAGCTCCATCGAACCTCTAATTCATTACTTTAATAATTCTCATCTTTGCCACCTCACGCCCTCTTTCTCAGGCAGTGGTGACTCCCACTCTAAACTATCATGTTATACTGTTTTAAAAGCTTATTTTGTGTCTACTAGTCTACTAGTAAACCTTACATAGCGTTTTTTAGCTAATGGTTTCTTTTTTGATACCCTCTGACGCTGAATTCAGAGATCTGAACCCTGGTAATCGATCATCAATTTGAACTACCGACTGAGGAGTGTATAAGGCCTCAAAATCTAGCGAACAGATTTCAAATATACGAAAACCACTTCTCTCACATACTCGGCCAATTGAAGCTTCACACTTCATCCATAACAGTTAAATGTATTATCGACGAAACGTGAGTAATTTCAATAATTATAAAGGCAATGAAAGTCCAATATGATATTATAATGTACAGGGTGGCTCGAATTCGTGTCTATGTATGGGGTACTCGAAAACCGCAAGAGATGCAGTGTCGGCCAAATTAAGGCAAAATTGCGCATTTAGGTGCCTAGCAATATGCCGTTTAGAAAGTTTCAAAATTCCGAGTATTTCCGGAGATATGCGGAAAAAACCGAAATTTTGAAAATTCGTTTTATTTTTTTCCTGGGCATATTTAAAAACGGATTTCAAATTGAATTGCACTTTTGCATTGCCACTTTTTCCGCTATATCTAATGATGGTATCCAGTTTGAAATCCGACGTTTCGTCTTAAAGGGATCATCATCAACTTTCTTTTTTTAAATACGAACTTTAATTTTTTTT
>MU181925.1:914321-925844 GCA_016904865.1 Pissodes strobi | reverse complement strand
AAAAAAAATTAAAGTTCGTATTTAAAAAAAGAAAGTTGATGATGATCCCTTGCAGACGAAACGTCGGATTTCAAACTGGATATCATCATTGGATAGAGCGGAAAAAGTGGCAATGCAAAAGTGCAATTAGATTTGAAATCCGTTTTTAAATAAGCTCAGGAAAAAAATAAAACGATTTTTCAAAATTTCGGGTGTTTCCGGATATTTCCGTAAATACTCGGAATTTTAAAATTTTCTAAACGGCATCTTGTTAGGCACTTAAATGCGCAATTTTGCCTTAATTTGACCGACACTGTATCTCTTACGGTTTTCGAGTTCCCCATACATAGACACGAATTCGAGCCACCCTGTACACACAAAACCAATTTTAAGTTCAGCTTATTTATTTTTTTCGACTTCACTCATGCATGATTGCTGTCCTTCCTAAAACACTTATTTTTACTATATTATTATTGGAATAATAAACTTGTAGAAAATGAACATAATGGAAAGGTAATAATTTTCATTGAAAGACATATTTTCATAATATGTATATCAAGAGTGATATATTGGATGACTTATATTTGGCCTAGCTATTTTGTACATTGAACTGTATGATACTTTTGTATTTTGTTTACGATATAATAAAGAAATTAGTTTATATTAAACATTATAGTACAAACTATAACAATATTTCATATTAAATAATAAACGGAGTATCAAACACGTTTAAAACCAGATCCTCTTATATCATTGATTACACAATAATCTATCGCTGATATAAATATCAATAATGTAGCCTATATATTTATTTGTAAGTGTTGATAGATCGGACTCTAAATCAGCGTAATTCGTAATCAGCTGCGCGAAGTGTCAGCTTGATTGGCTAAAATTGGATATAATTTCAAAGGCAACAGCTTGAAAATTAGACCAGCAAATACTATTAGAGAAGGTATCGATGTGCTTTTGCCTTGGTTTAGAAGGAAAATCACATATCTGCGAAGTAATTCTACTACACCACAGTTTTATCCAGAATGCCGAAACAGAATTTTTGCACTCGACGCGCGTTTCGCTTACAATGTTAGCATCATCAGGAGATGATTAAAATAGTTTTAATCATCTCCTGATGATGATACCATAGTTAGCGAAATGAGCGTCAAGTGCAAAAATTCTGCTTCGGCATTGTGGATAAAACTGTGATGTAGGGGCCAAATACCAACTTGATTATTGTATTAGGTATTACTACTTCTCAAATCTGTGCAGAATTACTTTATGAACACTTTGGTAACCTTGATAAAACTTAACAAAATCTTTAGAAAAAAGCTCCTCGTGGTCGCCAGTCATCATCTCGTCTTCGTTAAAAAACCTAAAAGACCCAAACCAGGAATATATGATGGATGGTTTACGATTTCAAAATTGATTTTATTTAGAGAAAACATGAAGTCAATTATCTATCTCTCAAGCTTAAACATTTTCTGGTAACATAATATTACATTTCGATATATCACTAATACTAGAGCACAAAAGACAACCAATTTCGAGAAACTCCTTCATGGAATTTGAGCATATATTATTAATTTGCTTAAGGGCTCCTTCGAGTAAATGAACGCTAAATATAAAAGAAGAACAACATTAAATATTTTAGGCAGAGAAGCGAATGTAGCTTTGCACAAAGGGAGATAAGCAAACACTTGTTGAAAATCTACGTTCAGTTTATTTAGAGACCAGAGGAACATTTAAATTTCTTATTTATAAACGTTGTTTCCTCGAAGCGACGGTTTTTGTTCCAGTAGAACTTTTAAACGGAGATGAAATATATATGACGAGAATTGTATTATCACTGAATAACTTGGAAATGGTATTTATGCCAACTTGTTTTGTATCATACTACGTAGTTTCATTAGTAGCAGCAAAATCATTTATTTATTTATTCGTAACAGCAAGTATATCAATCAAAATTTACAATTTAGGTAATATACCAAATATTACTAAAAACGCATACTAAATAGTACAATAATTGTTGTCCTTAAAATAATATATTATATAAAAAATTCATAAATTCAGTTCCAAAAAAATTAAAATTATACAAAATAAATAAATTACATATCTCTCGGAAAAGAAAAACAAAGAAAGCTTGCTTACGAATGCCAATATAGAAAAATATGCAAAATTCAACTAGGACTCCATTCACTTTAAATAAAAATCTCCTAGAAAATCGGAAACTTTCAAGAATTTGACAGGTAATATTAAATATTAAAAAAAAATCTATTTGTTCAGAAGATCCTGTTTATTTTCACACAGAAAGAAAACATAAGTTTATGTTTTCAACAGTTCTCAATACAGTTATCCCAGTAACTCTGAAAAATTTTTGCTGAGCGTATACACGTTATACAAACAGCGAACATTAAAACAAAACAACCTGATAAAAACACAGGTACTATTACGCTCTTTCTGACCTTCTAAGGGGCGCAAATCTTCACTCCCGCTTAGAAGGAACTGGGAGTGAATAATCCCGAATCGAAAGAAAAAAAAAATATTTTGAGAATTTAAAATTAGATATTGAACGAATTAACGTATGTCAATGCGTAGGCTAAAACGAGTTATCGCCGAGCTTATAAAATAGGCTCTAGCTCAAATGTCAGAGAGTAGGGGGTGGGTGGTTTATTTAAGGCGCCACGGACTTGTAGACAGCACAAGCGAGAAAAAAAAGGCGGTGAGAAACAAATATACAAAAATTAATCAAAAATAGCTAAAGTAAATGGTAAAAGAATACTCAAAATTAATCAAAGCTAACCAAAGTAAGCGATAAACAAATACTCGAGTATTAATCAACGGTAATCAAGAACGTTTCAATTATTGAGCGCTAATAATAAAAAAAAACCAATACTTACTGAAGCGGCCTGTCCCTTTGGAGATTTGCTTAAGATTTAATTAAATAAAACAGGTGAATAAACAAACAAGGATTGGTTTTATTACCTAATAATGAGATATCACGGCTGGTCAAGAAAAGCAGTATTTGTTGTTTATTTAGTAAATGGCATTGCATCACCAAATTCTTGCTATTGATTCGAGGACTAGGATTATTTACTAAAACTAGTGAAATCACAATGCAAAACGCTACAAATAAACTACACATATAATCTCTAATAAACATAAGCATCCTGTGTGTTTAAACCACTAATAATGGGCATGAACAGGGAATATTTTAAATACGTCTACTCCGACTATTAATTAAAAGTGTTGCCTAGCTACCTAAAAAGTACTAGAAATTATTAATGTTTGAATGAGAACGGAGAAATTACAGATTTGGACAGAACCAAAAAAAAAACTTTAAAACTTCTCAAATATCTGGTTCCGAAGACCCCACGAAAATAGATTTAGCTGCAGTAAATTAGTTGACTTTAAGCTTTCATTACTTACCATGCCCATCGATCCAAGTGATTTCAGCTGCGGGTTTTCCTCCATAGCTGATGCATTCAAGCTCTATTTCTCTGTCTTCTGTCGTTATCATATAATCTCCTTGCACGATCTTGGGCGGATCGGGCGGCACCAGGACTGTCAACGTGGCAAAATTACTTCTGATACCTGAAATATAATTATTTGAAAAAAACAAAGAATTTACGAAAAAAACAATCGGAAGAATTATAAGAAAGTTTGCATTTCAGTTCTAATTACTATATTTCTTCCTGTGAAAAAAAAAAGATACACTCAATACTGAATTTTTTAGAAATAGTTTTATGTCCCGTTATGATGGTGGAAGCAAAATATTTTGGTATAAGCAAATATTAGAAAGAAGGAAACAAATGTCTTATAAAGAGAAGAAAACTTACAAAGAGCATGAAAGGACTTATAAAACTAAAAGAGAAAACAGATAATGAATGGCAAAGTCTAAAAAAGACCAACAAGGAAACTGGAAAAATTGCCAGATATTACTAAAACCAGTAAAGCAGAGATTACTAGAAATAATGAATCTTTAACAGAATACGCCATAGTTCTAGATGCTAGGAATGTAGTTGGAGAAATCCTTCTGACCAAAACACAGGACATCTTCAACATAATTTACCTATCGCACAGTCTCATACCAAATGGTTGAAACTGAAACTTAAATACCATATTGATTATATTAATCTACAAAAAAGGAGACCATAATGAATAATGAACTAGAGTACCCACTGGAGAAAAATCTGAATGATTCCGCTTTCGAGTTAGTACTATTGACCACATATTGGCTAAAAAAATAAATTCAGTAGATCGTTATTGCTTATATTCGTGGATACTGGTGCCGTTTTTGATACGATGAAAAGATATGCAATATTGGACGTCATCCCCCAACATAATGTAGTTGTTAACCAAATTAATGTACAAAATTTGCCAGAATTCTGGAACTAGAGTCTTGAATATTTTAATTAGAACATGAAGCTAGTATCAGATAAGGAGATACAGTGTAACTGTCCTCGAATCGGCATTTAAAGACTTGAGCTGAACAAAAATTACAACTTATTTCGGCAATTGAAACGATCAAAAACATATAAATAAATACTAGACAACAATTATGCGATCAAAACCCTCGGTAGAATAATAAATCTAGGCACTAATACTATAGGTAAAATAAAATAATAACTTATAAATAAATAAATAAATAAATAATTTCTTTATTGCCAACAAAATCCTTCAAGAGATACAGCAACGTCAACAGACCAGAGGAGAAAAACAAAACTGTATCAACATACATAGTAAAGCGGAATATACACTGACTTAAAATTCACAAAGTTACAGTTAATACAGTAAGAAAGCGGAGTATACATACACCGACCAAAAGCTCAAACAGTTACAACATATACACCAACACAATTACATACAAACAAATATGTTAAAATATGGAGCTAACATTAAGATCTGAAACTAAAATCGTAATAACACTTTCTTAAGAGAAAGTCCTTAAGTAAACTTTTAAATTTATTGATGTCTCCTTCATCCCGCATCTCCCGAGGGAGAAGACCAAATATCTTGATGGCCATATAAGCAGGGCCCTTTTGAAAGAAAGATGTGCTGTGAGTAGGAACGCTAAGATCACTTCTACCCCTAGTAACAATTTCCAAGTCTTCACTATAGTGGTGATGATTGGACATAAATAGATGTCGATGTTTTTTGACAAACATCGCTAATTTCATAAAATATAATGATGGCACTGTTAGGATCCCCAACTCCGCAAAAAGAGACCTACAAGAAGCCCTGGGGTGCAGTTTCAGCATTGTTCTTATTATTCGCTTTTGGGTTCTGAACACCGCAATTGCACTTGTTGACGAGCCCCAGAACATTACGCTGTAGCCTATGATGGACTGTGCCCCTGCAAAATAAATCTGACGGAGACCCTCCACAGTTAAAACATCTCGCAGTCTACGCATCACTGCACAGAGACTACTCAACCTGGACTGCAAATGACGAGTATGCTGAGTCCAGTCTAAAGTTGGGTCCAGGTAGACACCTAGAAATTTGACATCTGTAATGGATGGAATTGACTTGCCGCCTACCTTCACATATAGGGATTCTGTATCCAACACTAAGTTGCTCTTGCTAAAGACCATTAGGCCTGTTTTATCTTGGTTTAAGCTAAGATTATTTTCTTTGCACCATTGCCTCATCATCTCCACGGCCTCAGTGCAATGTGGAGATAAGTTTGCAAAGTTCATATCACTTGATATTATGGTTGTATCGTCTGCGTATTGGCATACTAGACTTCTCAGGAAACCGCGATGTAAATCATTCACATAGAGCAAAAATAGTATTGGACCCAGAATCGACCCCTGCGGCACCCCTTTAGTCATATTGACCGGTTCAGAGAAATACTTTTGCCCATCACTTGTTATGCAGACAGTCTGTTTCCTCTCCACAAGATATGATTTAATTAAGGATGCACGGTTTCCCCTTATCCCACATTTGCTCAGCCTTTGAAACAATATTTGATGGTCAATCGTATCAAAAGCCTTCGAGAGGTCGAAAAATAGTCCAGCTACCCTTCGATTGCCATCAAGGTTAGCTAGTTGAGTTGATTTAGCAGGTAAGAAACCATACTGGGTACTTGCTAGTAGATCATGTTTAATTAGAAAATCCATCAGACGTACATATATAGCCCTCTCGAACACCTTCGACACGGTTGACAACAGCGAAACAGGCCTATAGTTTGCAAGTTCTGTGCGATTCCCCTTTTTATAGATGGGAATTAGTTTTGCATTTTTTAATAACCCTGGGAAAGCTCCGTCCGTAAAACATTCATTCATGATATTCGAGATGGATTGGGAGATCCATTTGGCTGAATGTTTTAAGATCACTGTTGGTATTTCGTCCAGACCCACGGAAAACTTATTTGGGAGCCCCATGATTATATTAATTATCTCATTCTCATTTGTCGGGTTCAAGAAGATAGTAGGCACATGGCTTATATTATTTTTTACATTATAATTGTTACTATGGTCACTTGGTAAATTAAACCTTTCGCTGAATATGTTAGCTATGTCCTGAGGTGCATCGATTAATGAGTCATTCTGCATGATTGCAATTTTACTAGTATTAACTTTTTTCTTATTTATCAACTTTGTCTTGAATATAACTTGAATATACTTATAGCAAACAAATAAGAAAAAGTATAGAATGAACAGCATACAGAAAATTGACTGGTATTTTCAACAGCGAATCAAGTGTATAGTGTGTTTTCCCTGGTTATTATAACCTATGAGACACTGACCAAGACTAACTCAAAAGTATTAAGAGTTGCTTAGGAATAAAAGAAGGTTTTTTTTTATTGAGAATAAAGCCATAATTTTTTATTGAGAAGGAAGACATAATTTGAGAAAAGGACAAAAATGTATGATATAATAAAAGTAATATAGAACATATAGAACATACAGCGAGGCTGAGAGCCAACAGATGGTTCATGGGAACCTTGGAGTGGTGATTCAAATAAAAGAAACATGGAAGGACCGTTAAGCAACTGGGAGACGGCATAGAGATAGAAAAAAAGGATTAAGTTGCGGTTCAGCAGTGGACACGAGATGGGTGGTATTAATTTTGCACACATATCAATCAGCAAAGTATTACTTTTCCCGCCTTGGCAGCAAAGTAAGTACTTTCCTGCCTAGGCAACAAAATGACTAGTCTCCATGGGAATAAAACGTTTGACATAAGTTGTCAAACTATAATTATTCGTTCCAAAAATTGTGATTTCTATCAAATTTTGTTTTAATTTATCACTACAGGAAAAATAAAAAGATTGTGGGAAGTGTAATAATTTGCAAATATACAATATACATATACCATTATAAACAATCGGAGATAAAATTATATGTTCAATTCGGCAGCAAAGTAGATTGACTGCCTTAGCTGAATTCCTAGCCTCGCTACGCTCGGCTATGAACTATCAGCCACGGCAGTCAATCTACTACTTTGCTGCCTAGTAAAGCAAATAACTATATATTGCTCGAAAATATAAACACCTACATTTTTCTCAAATATGTTTTGAAATCACAAATGAAAAATTTTCCAAATAAATCTAAAGCCTAGTATTTAAAGAACTACCCTAAAGATATGCTAACTTGAAGCAAAAAAATCGAGATTTAATATTGTAGAAGAAGTACAGCACCTTTTAAACAGTTAGAAAAAAGAATATTAAGACGAGTTGAATGATTTAAGCCATTCCTGTTTTATAGGATTCCGTAAACGATTCTTTATGCATTTTAAAACTGTCTTCTTCAGCAGCACTGTAATCATTATCAAATCCTTGAATGCGACAGCTTAAAATAGATAAACAAGCTAATTAAAAAAATTTAATCCTCTTACTGCGGTTGTTGCATGTATAACAAGCCCTCATAAAATAGACTTAATATATTTTCTTGATTAAAATTAAATAATAACTCTATGTTTGTAAGCAACTTAGACTTCGAATAGTGTATCATAAAACCCATTGTAAGATTAAATATATCGATTTAATCACATTGATTTTATGTACGTAACTGAAAGTTTCCACCAAAAAAAAAAACAAGGCCAGGGATATTTTAATAACATAGCGAGGTAGAAATCAACACTACACTGATCTCAAAACAGCTTTTACCTCTAGTCATATCACACAAAAATGTAAGATTTAATATTTTAAATTGATATTACCAACAAAAAGTTTTACTACTCATATCCAATAAATATTGCGAAAGATTTGAAATTAATTCTATTTTATCCTTAATCTCCGATCAATTAAAATTACGTATATCAGCAATTTTAGCCTCTTCACCTCACAATTAGCGTACATGTTCCCAAAGGTTGAAATATTACCATTCATTTTTAAATTCTTCGCACAAAATGGAACATTTTCGGCATGATTAAAACAACCTACCGTTTCTATCTAGTGAGAAAAATATAAATTTTACCTTTGATATTTTAAAAGATTTGGTATATCAAACCACGAGAACTGCAAACATGGTCAAAAACATTTGGTTGGAAAAGATAAAATAGGATACATTTTTATTGCATTGCATTCCAGAATTATAAGTTTGGTTTTATCTTTGAAACGCCTTTTCTCTATATTAAACCTAAATGAAGTGCGAAGAAAGGCTCAGTGACCGACAAACAACGCCCCTTAATTAAAAGTCCCTCAAATAGAAAAATAACCAAAAAGTTCAAATTTAAAATATGCGACCCACGACAACGCTGGATCAATCACACTTCTATAGGGCACAGAGGTTCTGTTCTTTTGGTGGTAACGATTTGGACCACAAAATTCGACATAATAGGGACAACAAAATAGTCGAATTAAAGAAACAGGAATGTCTTTCGAAGTAAAATACATGAGACCAGTGTGTTCTTCCTCTGCTTATCTATGGAGCAGAAACTATAGAAGTTCAGGCAAAATATAAGAATAACTGCCATTGTGGATAACATTCCCAAAGTGAAATTGGGTCAAACGTAAGATGCCTATCGAGTGAAATTGGATTAGTTTGGGTTAGTTTGAGTGCACCAGACCAAAACTTATGAGAGGCCAATATCCTACAATGATGAATGATGTTGATTAGAATCCAAAATAACCCGACTAGCTAACAAAAACTAACATAAAACAATAAATAATTAAAATCATTAAATAATAATAAGCTTACGGTAAAGGAATTTTATACATCATAAATCATAATAATACGCGATATTCCTATTCAAATCGTTTAACACTGTAGGTGAAACTAGTTAAATATACCAATAAATATATTCGTGTCAGTTCTTACCGGGCTGGCCTTGGGGTCCAGGTGATACTTGACATTGATATCTTGCATCATCGTCCAACATAACTGGATAAATATCCAAGGAATAATCTCCTGTAACAAAAGAAAATATTTTAAATATAAAACCTATTATCTTGAAGAAATATTTTTTCAGCAAAATTCCTGTGACATGTTTTTGTTCATGATGTCATCGTCAGTTAGGAATAGTGTTTAAAGAAGTATTATATAATATTACATCTCTTTTGTTATCTATATAATATAAAATTGTGCCAGATAGAATCTATACGATTTAACCTAAACATGTTATGTCAACGAGATTTTAATTATTTCTTTAGATAATGAAACAATTATATGGTAAATTAACAGCTGAGTGAAAACCATAGAAAACTAATTTATTCTCAAACGGTAATTTTTACATCCATGCAGTTCATTTCCTCTTCTCATAAAAGACCACGAATAAATGAAATTCTGTAAAAGTTGTAAAATTGATTTTTAATATTTATTATCTTTTTATTGCAACATTTACCGTATATTCCATCGAAAATGGTCATAACCCAACATCTCGGCTCTTCTTTATTGATTTATTTAATTTTGATTGTCATTTATGCAACTATAAAGAGGCGATTTTATAGATATATTTTTGAAAACGCAACCTTACATGTCGAGTATTTATATCAGTATTCTATTCAAATATGAACTAAGAAGGCCAAAAGTTTAGCTATAGTAAGAAAATGCTAAGCATAAAATAAAACTTCTCTTCACTTTTGGTTGTACAAATATTAACAATTCAAATAAAAAATTATAAGTAGTATACGAAATGTGTGGATGAATTTTATGAGTTGTTCCTTGGCTTAGGACGTGAAGGTCTTAAAAAATTTGTTTCCAAAAATTCTTGGATCTAAAAATATATAGGCGGTATTTACCTAAAGTCTCCGATTAAAAAGAAAAACATGCTAAATATCACCTTGGATTACAGAAATGTAGATTATACTATTTTTCTAACAATTCCAAATAAGACTTTTATGATATTAAATATTTTATAATTTGATGTGACACATTAAAAGTAAAAGTTGGTTGGCTCAGCTATTAACAACTAGCTATTCAATATAAATAGTTCCTGTGATAAATTTTTACCATTATGCAAAATGACATTAAACCAAGCATGCTTAAATTTTAAATACATACAATTTCTAGATAGAGACAATAAGCAGCATCTTAATAACTTTTTGGATTTTGTGGAACATTTATATTATCCAACAATATGTTCCTGGTTCTTGTGAAGTAAAGTATTTCGCAATACCACAATGATTAAAAAGTAGGTTTTGAATTAAACTCTATCCGTGAAAACACCAAAAAGCCACAAGAAACTGCTATAAACTCGAGGGCACGAAATCAATCAGTGAAATTAAGTGTTCTAGTGCTTGAATATTCTTCGTGAGGAAAAGGTGATGGCTTCAAAATGAATGTGTCTTCTAGTTTTTATACAAATTCATCTTTCCAATACAAAGTCATCTTTGCTGAATATTCTGCTGTAAGTGTATCATGTGAGGTAGAACAAAAATCAACCGAAATTTTAAATTCATTGAATATAGAAATTTAGAAGCTTCCCAATATAAGAATCAGCTTAGTATGGTCATCACCAAATACAGAAAATCAGATCGTCTCCAATGCCAAATCAGCTTTTATAATTCCTTTGGGATCTTCATAACAGAGCGGCGAATGCTCCGCTTTATATCTAAATCCGTCAGGTGGAGACACGTCTACTAGAAACACCTAGTTTAATCACTTAATATATAATTGAAAGCTTTCCAATTCCAAATTGGATTTTCTAAATCATTTGTAGCCTTCAAGGTAATAATCGTTCCCTACAGGGCGACGAAGATTCTGATGTGCCAGTCAATCAAGTAGAAAATATGGTCACTAAAACTTTTTATATTTTCAAATAACAAATCAATGTTTGCAACTAATTCGTGGCCTTAAAAACGTTAACCATTACCTACAGTGCAGTGAATGATCTATCGTATATGTGAATTGAAAAAAAAAATGAAGTAGAATCCAGGAACACTTTGATTTGGTCACTAAAAGATGTTTTTAACACACATTAGTTTATACAAAATCATTTGTGATCTTTAATATCTACTACAGTGAACACTGCGGCGAATGGTCTGATATACAGGGGGTACTAAGCGTTGAATCAGATAAAAATTGCCTTTTTAGGTGCACCTTTAATACACATTGATAAAACATTTGCATACAACTTAAGCATTTAGTTTTAGAACCAATATTTTTT
>MU181925.1:901834-913921 GCA_016904865.1 Pissodes strobi | reverse complement strand
TCACATTGCCGAAATGTTTCGCCTACTTTTTTAGAAATCATTATTTCATTTACATTACATTATAAATACTGTATGAATTAAAATACGCCAAATATATCACGTATGCCGTGGAACAAATAATATTGTCGCCTTGGAATTAAATAAATAATGCGAAGTCCTGAATTTTGACAATCATTAGTTTCCATCAATTTTACCTGATTTTGCCCTTTAATTCGAGTTTCAACTTTAGTGGCTTACATAAAACACATAAATAAGATAAGCATCGTCTATGTATTTTTCTGCAATTGTTTATGACCTGCCAAGTGATTTTAAGTCGGTCATGGCACGCTAGATCAAAACTGATGTATTCTTTTATTATAAAATGTTCATAGATGATCTGCAGGTTCCTCGCGCATCTGATCAAATAAATTGCCTTTATGGGAGGTGAAGGCGTTCTGGATATTCTTCTCGCTAAGTTCGTTCAGTTTCTGTTGCGTTTTTGCCACACTGACCGTAACTTATAAGAATATCTATTTGCTCGCTTTTGGTTAACATAATTATTGAAACCCGAAATAAAGCGCAAAATCAGGTAAAATTGATGTAAGTCATAAGCACAAGAATGGAAACTAATAATTGTCAAAATTCAGAACTTCGCATTATTCATTTAATTCCAAGGGGCGACCATATTATTTGTTCCACGGCATACGTGATGAATTTGGCGTATTTTAATTCATACAGTTTTTATAATGTAATGGCAAAAATAATGATTTCTAAAAATGTAGGCGAAACATTTCGGCAATGTGATACATCACTAGACTCGTTTTAAAAAAATGCATCTAATGACGTTATGAAAGTGTGGTAGTTCCATTTAAAGTTTTCGAGTAATATTTAAAAAATCGAATTGGTCAACTTTAATGTCTTAAATAAAACAAATAAATAAGTAAAGCATCGTCTATGTATTTTTCTGCAATTGTTTATGACCTGAGAAGTGAATTTAAGTCGGTCATGGCACGCTAGATCAAAAATTAAAATTAGCTCTAAAAATACTAAATTACCGAAAAATGTTAAAAAAAATATACAGTCCCATGCAGAATGATCTGTAGATTCTGAAAAATTCAAAATATACAGGGTATTCCATTTAAAAATCCAATGTTGAGGTCACTTCCGGCGAAACCGGAAGTCTTTAACAGTTGACAAATATGTACAAAAATTACATTTTGATAGTACAATAACTTTGCCGAGTTTCATCCCGAAAATTTAAGAAATAAGGAAACGACAGTCGGAAAGTAATCCCGTTGACACCCGGTATATATATATATATATTTTTTTTTTTAAAACGGACGTGATTTTTTTTTAGTTTTTAAATTTACTTTTTATCCTGAATACAATCATGTTTTTTGACGTTTCGATATGAAACATAAATTTTTCCCGACAACAATTATTGAATACCGGATCTATAAACGAATATGACAATGTTTACGGCACGCTGATGGACTTTTCGGTGTAAATGATTAATTTTTTTTACCAAATTCCAAAGATTTTGAAGATTGATAAAATATAATGACGTTATCGAAAATAAATTTACCTCCGAATGCTTCAATACATAAAAAATCTTATTAAAAAAGCATGATATACGCTTAAGAAGTAATGGAGGCAATTTTCAACACCTAGATTAGTGTCATTTTTTGAAACATTCGTCTGAAAATGAATTGTTTTATTACTTAGGTGAGTAATTCATGCTTGTATGAATTTGCTACCATTTTTAAATCTGTTTTTTTTTTAATTCTACTGCAAATGATTTAAAAAATTACAATACAGACGAGGTCCGTAAAAGGGAAGAAAATTAGATATTTTATAACGAAAAACTGAGATACACCATTGGGTTAAAAATGCATTAAAAAGGGTAAAACGTTATGAAAAAATATTCTAGTAGCGTTTTTTAGCAACTAATAAAAAAGTAATACTTTTTTGGAGGTTATTTAACAACAACTAATTTTCTTCAGTTCCTTTGAACATATTGGTCAACGTATTTGAAAAATTCTTCTATTGTTGCTTTTATTCACGATTTCCAACTAAAATTCAAGAGCTCCTCAGTTCGGCCACTATACAGAGTTATGCAATAGTGTGCCAGGCTTTTATTATAGGTTGGAAATGTCATCCATGTAGTAACCTAATATGCAGGAGAGCGTAAAATCAAGAAATTTTACGATTCCCGAAATACTAAAAATTTTTAAATTTAAAAAATTGCGCGAGAGAGTGATTTGATAAAGTAAGCATTTTTATTTTATTCCAAGCAAACAAATTTAAAACAAGGTATTTACTAATATTTATGTCGATTTAAAGATAGGTCAAAAACTGAATAAAACTGCAATAAATCCAAAAGTTGCGCCAGAGATCCGTACCATATTACACTCGAATATCGTTGAACCACTACCTTCTAGACAAGGCCATTAAACTAAGAAAAACAGTAGCCATCAATATGGCCACTTCATTTGGGATCGAAACTAGAAGCTCTAAGGATATATTTCAAGTTTTTAATACAAAATATGTTTGAAATTGTGAAACTTCTGAATTTGCAGTGTACAATAATTTACAAAGCAGGTAATTTATTGTGCTAATGGCAAATCCATTGCCCTGTGATCGTGAAAATAGGCTCTTAACCCTACTACACTACACTATTCGTTTAAATCATTCTATATTATACAATTAAATACATATAGTTTATAATTTTGATACAAGGTGTGTTTTCACAAATATCTGTTGTAATTCCAAAGCTGATAATACTTAGTAATATCTAAAATAACTGAAATTTTAATATACACATACTGTTTGTGGCTTTATAATAATAATGCCTATTTACCTATTTACTTTAACTGCCTTTTGACTCTATGTAATAATCAGAGATATTTTTTAGGCTACAGCCGGACAACATCAGATATTTGATTTTAATACCTCAGTTTTACTTAGGATACCCAAAACATTTGATATTTATAGTATTATTGAATATTGATTAAGGGTTGCAGGGTGGTTTTAGATAATTGTGTCTAATAGTTTAGAGTGAATTGAAAACATGGTGTTAATCTGTTGTGTTCCCAAATATAGAGGGAATTATAAAAATGGATCCAAAGTGGCAATCTCATTTCCAGAAAATGGTAAATTGAAGCAACAGTGGGTAAATTAAATTAAGAGGGAACAATTATTTGTTACAACCAAGAATACTCGGGTTAAGTTTTGTTTTTCTATTTTTATAGACAGTAACTAGTCATTCACACCGTACTTTTAGAGGCTGTGCCTAACATTACATGGTATCATGGGTTCTTTTCTATTGCACAGGCTCAAACTGAAAAGAATAGGTAACATTTTCAAAATTTAGTTTTCTTAAAAATTTAAAGTTTATTTTTTAAACAATTGTGCCAAATTAAAAGCTCCTCAAAGTAAACATTAATTCTTTTCACAGTACATTATCTTATTTGAACAGTCTTTAGAAAATATCTAAGTAACTAGGTATTCTTGTTCTAGTTTATATAAACTTCAAGATATATTTTAAACAAAGCAATGTATATTGGTTGTAACCCAAACGATTTTTAATTGTTATTTTGGTAAATGGCATGTAATTAGCTATTAAAAATAATTTAGGTATGTATTTTTTTGAAGTCAAAAAGTAACAAAAGTAGTTTATATTTTAATTGAAAATAAAATAAATTAAAAATTTAAGCTAACCCAAAAAACATCTGCATTTACTTTTTCTTTCTGTTTTTGAAATGAGGGGGTAGGACATAGTTAAGGCCCCTTTGTAGATCTAGGTGACACCCTTGTTGTGCTCAATATATTATTCAAAACATATTTCGGTAGCCACCTCTCGAAAATGTTTCTCGTTTTCCTTAACTTTTAGGAGCGATTTAGCAGTTTTTTACGAGTTGCTTTATATTTCACCCTCACATAAAATGAGTTTCTTTTTAATAAGAAAAAGTCAAACCTAAGCTATTTTTTTCATAGTTGTGTGTACATAAGGGTGCTCGGCTCGCCTTCGGGGCATAAAACGTTTCTTTAACACTGCAATAAGCTTCGTATTTTTATGAAGCAGCAAGGCCTTAAGGTATTAGGGGCGTATTAAGAGCCTTTGAGTTTATCCGTAAGCCGTTTGGTAATAAATTAGATGACCTGTTTTAATAAAAATACACATTTTTTAAATTAAATTCAGGCAACAGAATTATTCGCATCTGGTCCAAATACTAGTCACAAATCATGTATCGTGCAGCTTCTCGAAGTCTGTGTATTAAGCCCTATACAATAGGGGAATATATAATTGCACTTTTGAAAAATTTTCTGACGTACGTACCTACAAACTATAAAAAGGCAGAATCACACTCTGCATTAGGTGAATGTTAACTTTAAGCTTAGTCGCTCTAAAATGATACACTTGCACTTTGGATTGGATACATATTAACTTTAACCGTTTCCACTATAAATGATACAGTCGCGAGTACATTTAAATGTAAGGCTATAAAATAAAAGAATTGCACTCTGGATTGACTGGCTGGGTCACTTGTAGGGTGACTTCCTCCTCAGCAACGCGCTAGCGCTAGAAGTATTTGACTATGCTTAGGCATTCCAAACTCTCCTGACGGGTGCGCAGTGCGCACGTGCCAGTCGAAAATGCAAATATTTTTAAAAGTTGCTTTTCCTTGGTTTTGGGCATGCCTTGGGTTAGTTTGGGTTAGTTTTGTTTGGGTTAGTTTTGTTTGGTTGTGCTTCCGGAGCGAGCGAAGCGAGCGAATGACCATGCGCGAAGTGAAATATTAAACATTCTAAAAGAGTAAACAAACGCTGTAAGCCCGCCCAATTGTCAGGAAAGCGTCTAACGCCTGATCACATGAGTTTTGACTATCACTACATCCACGGTTTATTTAGATAAAATTATATCTAAGTTTGGGTTAGTTTGGATTTTTCGTTCACGTTCGACAATATTATTCAAAGTGCTATGTATCGTATCGTTTTTTCATGCAAACCGTATTGAAAAAGCGTATTAAAATATTTTAAAGTGGATGCATTTTCTTTAAAGTCGAAACTTATTACAATAAGTCATTGCTATTATTTTCATGTTGCAAATTTGATATAGAGTTAACGTTATTTTCTCAAAGTGCATTTTATTTATCAAAAGTGGCATATATTAATTTTTGTGCATCACCTTTAATGAAAGCTCGAATTTTTTTTATTGTTTGTTTATTTCTTTTTAAAGCTATTTTACTCTTCTTTAAAGTGCATTTAATTCTGGCATCTTACAATATAATCGCAGAGAAGCTTTCGAATATACAGGATGGTCAAATAGTGTGATTTATTACAATATATTTCTGGCTGATGTTGTAGTGAATGTATAGTGAATTCAGAAATCAAACTTACGTTTTTTTGAATGAGAGACCCGATATTGGTTCCCTCGCTCTGGTCAACTTTGTTTCGAAATAATAATTGTTATTGAAATGAAAACTTCTTTAGACGGGGTTATCACTCTTTTTCCTGGGTAGGATATGAAACTGAACCGACATGTAATGCGTCACGCTCGGCTATTATTATCGTAAAGATAATATTTTTTTTTTAGAAAACAGGTGCGAATGGATATTTGGGATTTGGTACGTTTTTAGGTAATACCTACTTGGTGGAAAAATTGGCGAGAATTGGAAAAGGCGAGAATTTTTATTGGGCTTGTATATTTTTGAAAACGGGCTCAGCTTGGGTTGTTCTAGTGCCGAAAAAGTCAGGAGGATCGGAAAAACCGAGCCTATGCTTTTCTGTCGAAAACGTTGGGAAAATGGACTTATGAAGAAAAATGTAAAAACATTTTTAGGTCAAAAAGTTAAACTTTTTTTTTGAAAAGGATTTTTTTTTGTATGGAAAAATCGATTATTTGACGGAAATATACGTACAAAATCATATAAGAAGACAATTTAGAAATAATGATGCCGTTTATATATAGGGAGCTCGCTGAATTTAACTTTGAGATTTTGAGTTTTAACGCGAAACGTCACCAAATAATATTTTATTACTTAAAAACCTAACGATCTGGATCAACCAAACTCTCGTACATTAAAGAAGGAGGTTACGATTACAATATAAATCGCGCATCGATCCGATTGAAAATGCAGAATTGCTAATTTTTGATGTGAAATCTATACCGACCGGTCTGAATAATTACATTCTCTTTTGACATGAGTATTTCAATGGGACCATAGCTCAGTGGCAGAACGTTTGCCTAGCATACGGGAGGAGCTTTTATTAAAATTGTATTTAGTTTTTAAAATCACTTTGTTACAGTTTTCACTTCTGTCGTGTGGTCCCAAGCACACGCCGTGTTTTTTTTTTAATTTTTCTATATCTTATCGGGATATATAAAACTGTCTCATATCGATTATCAATTTCAATATTTTTCATAGCTATATGCTATTGATCATCATGGACGTGCATGATTATTGCCTGCTGTCGCTAGATCTATACAAAAAAGTTTTACAATTGTGTGGTATTAACTTGGTAATTTCCTTATTTTAAGAGGCTTTTACTCTGAAATGGTATGTAAGGTATGAGGTAACTTGATAATTGGGTACATAAAATGAAATATTTCCACAACTGACCTGTTATTAACCTGGCCTTCGATTCGAAGCCTGTATTACCTAACCTATCTAGGCAAGAAAATCAAATCATGGTTACGTGTTATGGGAAATATTTTCATCGGTAATAAAACTACTATAACCTTCCATCCAAATCGTTTTAGTTCCCTTCAAAAGCGTTTCTCTAAGCACATAAACCGATTACAATAATTTTATAACATTCTGGACAATCTTTTGAAGCCGAAAGAGATCTTAACACTAATGTTCAGCGTAATAACTATAAAAATTTACTGGCCTTAATACTCGAAGTAAATTAACTATGGACAGATTAAGTTGGTCCAATTTGTGTTATCTCTAGTTTTATAGTTCTTGTGCTTTATCTTAGCAAAGATTGCTTTTAATTTATCCATATTAAACCGGTAGTAGTGGTACTCGGATGGAAAAAAAGCTAATAGATAGGGGACTAATTGCATCACAAAGCCAGGAGGTATCGGTTTCGATCTCTTTCATTTTGACACTGATACTTATATAAAGATAAATGGTTCACGTTTTCTACAATCGCAAACCGTATACCAAATAATTTTTTGAAATATAGAAGAGTCCAAGTACTTTAAAAAAATGCTATTTACCCTTACATACTGTATGTACAAGATATTTTCTCATGAACGAAATATTATAATAAGTATTTCATTAACATAAGCGATTTTCAGCCGAAAAGTATTTCGGTGTTTCGCGAAATATTTAAGCTTCTCAGTTGCTCTGCAAAATACTTAAATAATATCTCTATAAAACTGTTTAATTCAAAAAAGAATGAAAAGTAATATCATATTTAACATTGATGAGTTCAGACATTACAGTTGTAATATTATCTTTGTGAGGTTTTGGACGGCTGCCTCATAAGTAATATGACTGAGTAACACGAATTTTTTATTAGTGACTTTTTGAATTCCATTTTAGTTGCTAAATGTCATACTTCTATGTATCAGATCATATAAATGACTTGTATGTTTACTCAGCAAAAATTAATTTGAATACTTGACGAGCTACTCAAAATCAGTTTCGCCTCGCAGAACAATGTTCACATTGCACCATTAAAACACAGCAACACAACAATTACGATAGTTGAACAACAACATGATTGAGTTGCTACTTTCTCGAGTGGCATATTGATATTTATTTTTGCACTAGTGCTGTGACATATTCATTACAGTATTAGTGGGGAAATCGAACAATTAAATACAATTAAGGGATAGCAAAATTTTAAAATCAATTTCGGATTTATACACAAATAGTACTCTTGTCATATTATTATTATATAAAAAATATATCTGACGCATTTCAAGCCCTTTTCAGTTTATTTGACAGAACTACGATCCAAAACACAAACGAAAACATAATTTAAACACCGTCCACCACCAAGGGACGAATTCGGCTTGCACAGCCCACGACGGGATGCTCCAAGTAACCCGGTGACATAACAGCTTTTCACCGCTCTCTGGAGACGTCCTGGATATGGAACTCGCCCTTGCTATATTCTGAAATTACCGCATAAAATGCGGTGTGCTCGTTTTAATAAAAACTTGATCGATAAAGGATATTATGTGTCTTGTTTCGGGGCTTTTAGTATAAAAGCCTCTGGAGGTTTCGGAATGGGGCCTTCAGTCGATTTAGGGTTTTTTACGCTCTCATTTTGTACAGTGCGATACGGAGATACAAAAGATGAGTCGAAGATTCATTATTTTACTAATTGCAATTTGCAAAGCTCTTATTTTTAATATTTTAACATTTATTATATCAGTAAGCAGGCGGCGGCATAATACCAAGTTACATTTTCACTAACAAGAGGGTTAATTTCTACATAATAATATGACTTTCTCGGGAGAGAAAAAATCTAGAAAAAACCCAATGAAAAGTTGTTTAGTAGTCCTGAAGTAAAATACACTTAACAATGGTTCATATCATGTCATTTCGTACATGCCATAAAACGTTCGTGTTTCGTACCGAAGCTCCGATTGGAATCTTCCCATTTTGCATGATAACCCCAAAAATCTATAAGTTCTCATTAAAGTAAAAAATCTGCAAAATAAGTGACCTCAGAGAGACAAAAATTTCAATATATCAGATTGTAACATCACTGGTATTTAAATTTAAAACACTGTAATAAAACTGATGTATACTTACTTTGTTGGCAATGATAGTTTTATACATTTCGTTTAGTCAATTTATATAATAATGGTAAATCATAAATAATGATATTTAATTATTCTTGTATCTAAAAAAAATCATAAAACCTAAGAATTGCTATATGTATTTTCAATAAACAGAGATTAATTAGTACAAAATGTGTTATTAACTCCCTAAGCCGTGCTATAAAAAGATATGGGCAGTTAAATAAATTCCTTTTAACGTATTTAATTTTAAACCGTCTTCAATCATAGATGATTGACATTAAAAAAGTCTTTAGGTATCTACATAACAGCTTTAGGCTATTTTGAAAATGCTGATTAACTTTTTCTTTTTATTATTCATTATTAGATAGGACAAAATTGCCTTAATGGCAACGCTGCCAACTAGAAAAAGAATGCGGCATTCATATTAATAAGTGCAAAATTAAAATGTAATATTTCCCTGTTTGGTCGCAGGATCCGTACAAATTCTCCGAAAAACGCAACAATCCTATGAAAGGTCGTATCTCTACGGATAAATGCGCAGGGTTGGTAACGCTGGGCGTTCCCTTTCTTTATGTAACGAACTGGCTCTTGCAAGTTACCACGAGCTCCAATGAGTTCGCAAGAGTTCACTCGCAGGGTTTGTTGTTTCCTAGAGCTGCATCAAATAGTGTGTTTTTAAGCCTAATTTCAGCTCTATTTCAAATTTATTCATGCTATCTTGACATTTATGTACAAATCCCGAGATACGGCTCCATTCATCTTGATTTAGAGACTAAGAAGAATCAAGATGAATAATGCCGAAATTCTGTTATTGCTTTATTTTTACTGCGTATCAGATTCATGCAAAATTAAGGAACAATTTTTTAAAATTAATAATCTATCGGTGTTGCATTAAATCTCTCATAACTAGGTATATATTTCAGTCGGAAACTGCACCTCCTCAATAAAGTCGAAATAACTAAAATCGAACTCTCCAAATGGCATTCGTTTATTTAAGTTATACCGGCGTTCGATAGTTATATCACAGGAAAGTTCGGGCACCCGTTGACACGTGTTAATAATTCTCCTAGTAAATATAGGGCGGTCCGGACTTGTTTCTCTGTTAGTTTACTAATTAGTATGCCGAAGGTGAAATGCAGGGTCTCATTTAGGAGAGATCTGCCAAACTTAATCGATTTGCTTTAATTAGTTGGTAAAGAAAGTCACAGAGGAAGTAGCGATTGGACAACTCAATGCAAGCAATTTACCTTAAACTTTTTGTATGACAAATGAATTGAGAAACAAATAGAACTAATATAATAAAAAAACCATAAAAGGTTTGCTTTCAAGTATTTTATATATTTTTAGATGAAATAATTTGACAAGTCATTACATTGATTTTGGTTAAAACTTATTTTATTTCCAATCGCACAGCCTTTTTTTTGTTTACCACGCAAATATGTTTGTATTTTGTGATCAATAAACATTTATATACTTGTGTTTTCTGTTTTTTTTGCCTTGTCTTGTTTTTAAAAATGTACCACCAGTGGTACACGGCAACTGTGACATTTGTTTTTCAGGGACGCAATGTACCACCGGTGACCACGTTGTATAAGATAATTTCAGTGCTAACATTCTCTCTTTTGTTTCAGATAATTAATCAGCAGCAATGCTGAACCGAACTGCACGAATTTTACAAGCTTCAAGACAAGGAAATTCATCGGATCGTCATCCGTACATCAAGTTCACCTGAAAACGGCCGAAAATATGGTATTTTCACCTAAGTCATTTTCATCAGACGACGAAAGTCGAATCCATTTGCTGATTCGGGATCGTCTTACGTCAGACGTAGAAAGTGACGGTAATCCAGAAAGTAGTGATGGTCCTGACGAAAATGATGAACAGCCTAGTGGTGAGGATAATCAAGTCGCTGTTACAGTAACTCCTCAACCGCGTTCTGCACCCGCAACTGTAACGACGAATGATACTTAAGGACCATGCGGGCAATCAGAAATGATTTTCCGTTTACGGGACTGTTTGCAATGGAATCCCAATTATTTTTGTGATGCTTACAGAATATATCGCCAGTTAATTGACGAAGAGGTAATTAAAATAATAGTGAGATAAACAAACAGATATACAGATCAATACATTAGAAGTCAGGCTTCTCCTGGCAGATCAGCAATACGTAAATGGACTGACACCAACAAAAAGGAAATCCGCTACTTTTTGGGAGTTCTCCTTATTATGGAAATAATCCGTCTTCCTAAAACGCGCCTTTGGTCCCAAAAAAAATATACAGAAATAAACAAATTTGTGAAAGCATGAAACGTGGCAGGTTTGACTTATTGCTAAAATTCATTCATTTTGTAGACAATGAGCAAAATATCGCTAATTGAGATAGATTAGCAGGGATAAAAGAGGTTTTGGAACATATACAGAGTTCCAAACCACTATGATGCCTGAAAAACAAGTGATGATAGACGAGACCATGATACCATGGAGGGGCCGACTGGTTTTTCATCAATACCTGCCAGCCAAATCTCACAAATTAATATGGTATCAAAATGTACAAACTTTTGCACAACTGATGCGTATACTTACAGTTTCCATTTCTACTGTGGTAGAAACGAAGACGTAAGTGAACATGGACATACTTTTGATGTCACAGTAAAGTTGATCGAAAATTTATTGAATAAAGGTAGAGCATTATACACTGATAATTTTTATACCAGCGTAAAATTAGCAAAACACCTTTTAGAAAATAATACTTACTTTTGAGAGGAGTTTGCGATCTAACAGGAAAGGAAATGAGAAATATGTTTGCAAGAAGAAGCTGAATAAAGGTGAACTTTATGGGTTGGAGAACGATGCTGGTGTGCGTATTTTCAAATGGATCGGTTATAATGCTTAGCACTTTACCTGAACATATGAATGAATTAATTGCTACAGGAAAAAAACAGGAAGGAAGAAGATATAAAAAAAGACACAGTGTGTAATAGACAACAACAATGCCAAAAAAGCTGTGGATATATCCGATCAAATGTCTTAATAATACACTTGCCTGAGGATGACAATAAAGTGGTATAAGAAGGCTGTCTGAATAATTTTAGGCACCGCTATTGTAAACTCTTGGGTAATTTATCAGAAAAATATTAGAAAAAAAAATCGAAATGTTGGCTTTCAGAGAACGTCCAATAGAGGTTATTCAATGACAAAGACGACGAAGAAATAGAGGGGAACGAGATGTCCCGGCACCAAAAAGAAATGCAAAAGCGACACATAAAATAAAGAAAATTAAAGGCAGTGTCAGGAAGAATAGAAAAACGTGTGCTTCCTGTTACGAAAAAATACAAGAA
>MU181925.1:878329-901434 GCA_016904865.1 Pissodes strobi | reverse complement strand
TATATATACTATTTGTAAAACATAGTTACAAGATTTACACCTCTCTTATTTTTGTTGTAAGAGGTTTTAGTTAGGTTTCAGTTCAGTGTTTTAGTTCTGTAAACAAATATATATGTTCAGGATATGTAACTTGAATAAAATAATATTGGAAATATTTCTAAAATCTCTTTTTGTGCGATGTGGTGCACGACGGCTGCTGAGGTCAGCCGTTGTGTACCACATGGTGGTCCACGTCGGCACGAACGTGTTAACATTTTGAATTTATCTTGATGTAGTTAAAATATAGTAAGCCCGACGCAGCCTAAAAATGGTAATTTTTAATGTTAAGTTGAAGTTTTTACTTCATAGAGTTTGGAGATTTCCACTTCTAAACTCGCCCTAATTCGAACTTGCAACTATCTTAAACATCTATAAACTTTCAGAACTGCTCACGTGAGTAGCACGTAGACTTTGGAAGCGAGAATGATGAATAAAAGAATCTAACATATTTAAAAGTCGGTCCTGTCACAAAGTAATGCCTTTCACCTAATTGATAAAGCAAACTTCTGCGTCGAAAATTCCCGGAAGTGCCTCGTGTTTTCACACTCTTCGTTGTCGGGTTAAGACAAATCAGACTCTGCTATTGATATTGTCAACTCTACCTGGCTTTGCCGTTGACTTCGAAATATGTTTGGCTAAATTACGTCAGGTAATATCAAGTTTTAGACAAGTTTAACGCGGACTTAGACACATTCCACCCTGCAAATTCAATATCTGGAAACAACTATAACATCGACAGAGATGTATCTAATATTGACTAGTCATAATCAATTAATTAGGCCCTAAATTGAACATCAAGATGCCTTTTAGGAACATAATATAGATAAAGCATGTAAATAATATTTGGCCGCTAAGTTATCTAGGGGCTTTTTAATAAACATAATGATATCAAGGAAGAAAATATTTGATACTTCTACTACGTATAACATTTATCCTGACCATTGACGTGGATATAGGCTCTAATAGTTTTTGGAGGACTGTGCAGTCTGATGGCCAAGTCGGATTAAAATATGTTTGAGGCTCAGAAATCTGGTACGCGTTGTTAAATCAGTATCAGACTGTCCGTATAAACTGGAAATAGTTCAAAAGAGCTCATATAAACTGATAAGTTATTAACCCTCTGACGGGGCATCGCCACAAAATATGTTAAAAACCATGAGGTCAAATTAATTAAATTATGCAATCTTATCCCTAATAATTGTGTTGTGCGTTTTTCTGTTTCAATTTGTTAATGCGAGATCCTTACAATTCTTAAGTTTTCTTGTATGTGGTTGGAGCTGCTACGAGGCAATTTGTCACAAACCACCCACTTCCGGGCTTAGCTAGGGCTCAGGCGACCCTCCGAGATAGGTTACACCCTGTTGGACCAAGGCGCTATTTGGTAGAATCCCCAGTATATCGAGTATGTACTCCTGGGGACTGACTTTTACAATTATCTTAAATATTCTTAACGGCACAGGTATAAATGGTCCCACTGCAACATTTGGTTCCCCCCGGCCTGGGTACCAACATGAATAGGTACTTCCACTGGCTAAACAGAAAAAGAAGCTATGACACGTCACAGACAACGCTGGCTAGGACGTCCGATTCTTTCTCGGGCAGACCGGGGAGCACATCAATTTTTAAGTTAAATACGTGGTCATCAGATCGACCACACGAAATATAGTAAGGTCTTCTTAAATCAATGGTTTTTTGCCTCGTAATTATTACACTTACTTACATTTTTAGTCCTTTCTTCCCAACGTGATTCATTAACCTTGCACCGAAATCATATTTTGTAGTCCTCGCTCGTGATCATTCAAGATGATTAGTGAGAATGTCATGATTTTGTGGTGCTAACTGATGACTTGTAAGTGTTACTTGCTAAAGATACCAGCATTATTGAACGTATGGCATTCTTATAAAATATGATTATCGAATATAAATATCCCTCATATTTTGAAAACAGAGTGATGAAGGCTCGACTTGTTTGACTAACGGGTTACAATCGAATAAGCATAGCAATGATCGATTATGCCAACAATAATATTAATATATCTTGACTTATCATTTTGTTCCAAAATATACTGTTATTTCTGGCTTTTTCCCAAAGATAAAGTTTTCTTCTGATAAACCCAAGCTGGGTTTATATAGGTCTCGTCAGTTCCCTAGCAACCAAACTTCTCTGTCGCTAGACCAAAAAAAAAAAACTGTGAAGAGAAAAGTAACATCTTAAGAACTAACTAAAGTTTAGCTAGTATCATCAGCTTTCCAAATCTTTACACTTACCTACTTCCAATGCTGTCACGTCTCGATATAACACCAACAAGAATACGGAAATAATGCAATTTTAACAAAAAAGCTACACCCGATAAAAAAGTTGTAATTTCATCTATTTCGTATGGGAGCATGTTTTCGAAAGTTAGTCTCTGCGAGTGGAATACAAATTATTTTTCAAATTGCATTTGTTAACGGAGATAAGACAATCTTGAACTATTCGGGAGTCTTTTAAAAGAGTTTCACGTTTGATTTTTGCAGATAAAATTGTGGCAACGCTTGGAGTGGCTTTTTATAGCAGAATAATATTTCTGCTTATACTGTCAATAATTTGGTCAAATACGACAACGACGATAATGTGATCTACTGTTGAATAGGTAAGAGCAGCAAAATAAATTTAATACTCTTTCTGTCGTGAGATATTATTTTGGTGCTGCTTCACCTACTCCAATATGAACGTTTGTTAATAAGCTAGTTTATGTTTGAATTTTGCATGTGTATTCTACCTACAAAGAAATCGACAATTTTGTTGCATCCAGTCAAAGTTTGTTGATCAAGGAATGTAAAATATATATACCAGTTTTTGTAAAATACGAAATTGAAATCGTATTACTTAAATTTCTCGTACAAAGTAATAAAGGGAAATTCAATTTCTGCAAAAAAAGTTACCCAAAAAATGTAAAATTCCTTAAAAAAAATTTTATATATGGTATTTTAAGACAGTATCTCTGATACACATTTGACAATGAAAACCTAAGTAGGTTTTACAAATAAAAATATTAGGAAAAGCCAAACTTTGCGAAATATTTATCTCGCCACTGCTATAAGTTTAAATAACAATGCCAGTGTTCACCTTTTAATTAAGAAATTCTGTTGCTCATCCTGGTTTTCCAAGTTATCAAGATATTATCTGTTATTCCATATCTTACTGCTGGCAATCTAGCATAACAAAATAAATATTTAATGTATACCTACGTAATCAAGATTTATAAGTTTTTCTTACAATTTTTAAAACTTTTTGCCCTGACCTTCAATTCTGCGTAATTCATTTTTAAAATACGTTTTCATTTTGATATATAAAGTATTAAAATGTTATTTTTGTACAGTACTTTTTTGCCATTGCTGTTTACTAAGATCAAACTTTTCAAATTTGTTTCGAAGAGGCTCAAACTTTTGGTAATATAACTTTCACGAAAAACTTATATCTTAAAGTGTTGTGAAAAGAAAAAATAGGCCTGGTAAAATGTAACCAATGTAAAAAGATAAATTATCGATAGAAATATTGTTATTAAGGAAACTATAACAGAATTTGCTATTTTTTTTACATAAAACGCTGCTTTTGGAAAAAAGATATTTTCGTCAGAAAGCTTTAATTAAAAACTGCCAAAAACGTCTCGAGATATTGACTTAGACTTCAATCTCGCCTATTATGTAATACAACAAACAAGTACTGACGCAAATGCAACAGCTTAAACTTTTTCAATTTTTGGACTATTTTCTTCTCAGCCCTGTATAATAACCAAATATCCATGTTCACGTAAACCTGGGCTTTTGAGCCAGATAATCAAACAGATAGAAGTGCAATCGAGGAATGAACTATACAAGCTCTTCAAGCGGCAAGAGATAAAATTGGCAAACACTATTCAATAACCAATTGGATATACTTTGTTGTATTAATATTGGATCCACGATATAAAACTGAGACTTTCAACTTCACAAGTTGGGGAAGAGATTTAAAGGAACGGGCGATACCATCTGAATTGGAAAAAGTGTATAAATGTGTAATGTTTCTTCCAATAACGACATCAATTCTTCAACATTGCGTCCTTTTGTCGACTGTCACAAAGACGATGATTAAAACGATTTTAATTTGCAAAGTTTATTCGAAAAAATAGCAACGAAGAACAAAACTGGAAAAAGAAATTGATGAATATTGTTTGAGTAAGAGAGCTGAAGGTAGTGAAGATATACTAGATTGGTGCAGAAAAATCGAGGCAATGCAATGTATCCGAATTTATCGAAGATGGCCCGTGATTTTTTAAGCATTCAGGCTACATCTGTACCTGCAGATAGACTTTTTTAAGAGTAACGTTAACAATATGAAAAGAACGAAGTCGATTAACCGGGGAATCGGTTGAATCTTTATTTTGCTTAAATTCCTAGCTCTGTAAGAAAGACATATTTCTATAAATATTTAGTATTCATTTTCACACTTTTTAAAAATTATGCGCTTGCGACATTTATTAATTATTAAAAACTATAATTAAGAATATGAAAAAATTTATTATTATTTATATGTTTTAAACTTCGGTTTTTTGCTTTTTGCATTATGAATATAGTAAAATAGATTTAAAAGAAAAATGTTATGCTTTGTAAATTTTTTGTTAATTTTGTAGCATTTAAAGTGAATTAAAAGTTGTTACTTGTTTTATATTGGTTTTATTATAAGCTGTGAGTTTTAGTGTCAACATTCTAACTGTTTTTGTATTTAAAAGTCCAAAAGAATTTTTTTCACTATTATGCAATATTTTCCTATTTCTTTGTAAAAGCGCACTTTACTAAAGTGTATTAAATAAAACAATGATATAATGCCTTAACCATTCCTTTCATTAACGGAAATAAAACTGCAGTCTTGTCTCGATCTCTTCTCGTAATCGAGACGAGATCGAGAATTTCTCGAATTTCGGGAGTCTCGTGAAAGCCTAGAAGCACTCGTTGGTTGCGCACATTGAATTTCGGTATTGTGGATAAAACTGCGCTGGCGCTGTAGTGATTTTTTCTGTTGTTCCTTTTACATAATTATGTTTGGTAGATCATTCTTATTACCTGCAAATCCTATAACGTCATTTGCAAATCTCAAGTGGTTTTTAAAAAATCCCTCTAAGTGTACAGGGTGTCCCAAATTCGAGCCTCATCATTGGGGTCTCGGAAACTAGAAGAGATACGAGATCAGTTAAATGGAGGCAAAGTTGCGCAATTTGATGCTGATCAAAATGCCACCATAAAAGTAAAAAAATTCCGAATAATTCCGAAGATATTTAGAAAAAAAAGAATATTCGCGATTTAATTTTTATTTTTTTACGAGTCTACTTGAATAGATATAGCCAAATAATTTTCATATTCTCATTGCTACTTTTTTTGTTCTACAAGATGGTGTTATCGGATTTTGAAACCGACGTTTCGTCTTTGAGCTGCCATAATCAACTTTGTTTTTTTAAATACGACCCTGGATTTTTTATTACGGACTTTAAGAGCTTCTAATGTCCCAAAACCAATGATGTATCGCACTTATTCGAAAAAATAATTTTGAGGATTTCCTGGTAAAATCTTACCAAAAACATGTTTTCTGTCTCTCTCTAACACATGAGTTGTTATGGAATATGTCATTAACATTAATGTTTCGAATAAGTGCGATACATCATTGGCTTTGGGACTTTAGATGCTCTTAAAATCCGTAATAAAAAATCCAGGGCCGTATTTAAAAAAACAAAGTTGATGATGGCAGCTCCAAGACGAAACGTCGGTTTGAAAATCTAATAACACCATCTTGTAGAACAGAAAAAGTAGCAATGAGAATGTGAAATTTATTTTGTTATATCTATTCAAATAGAGTCATAAAAAAATTAAAATGAAATCGCGAATATTCGGTTTTTCCCAAAAATCTTCGTAAGTATTCGGAATTTTTAAACTTTTAAGATGGAATTTTGATCAGCATCAAATTGCACAACTTTGCCTCCATTTAACCGACCTCGTATCTCTTCTAGTTTCCGAGATCCCAATGATGAGGCTCGAATTTGGGACACCCTGTACATTGTTCGACTGAGTCAAAAGCCTATTCAAAATCCGCAAAAGTCATATATAGTAGTAATTTGTATTAATTTCATTTTTCGATCAGTATATCGATAGAATCTGTGTCGATAGTAAGTAGGTGATCAGTGTGGTCGTGGTACTACACAATTCTATTTAACCCAGTTTGTTAAACTGGCTGGTAATTATAGAGTTTGGAAGCAATTTTGTTACAGATTGTTCTAGTGAACAACTTAAAAACCTGCGAAGAAAGACCTGTGGGACGGTAGTTATGGATACTGTTCTATCTCATTTTTTGCAAAGAATAATGGTCATTACGGCGACAGACATCAGGTATTCCTTTAGATATGGGATTTATACTAAGCATCCTCATAAAATAAGTATGTGGGCTGGCATAATTAATGATATTATTTGAACCATAATTTTTTAAAAGTATAACTTTGTAGTTGAACGGTGATACATGATAAACGAGTTTACCCCCCTGATAATATAGAGACACTAAAAGATAAAATTAAAATATAATCAACATGTCATCTCAATATCTCAATATTCTTTTTATTTTTATCTAAATACTACTAAACTAAATTTACCGAGAGCAACAACGTAGCTCTATTCCTTAAACCGAATAATCATATATTCCATTATTTTATTGTGTTAGCCGGATTATATGTTTAATAAGCCCCTCAAAGAAACCACTCAAAATATACTAATAAAAAAATAAGTCAGTAGGAGTGGATTACCGGTTCTGGGACATTCGCTTGCGAGAGAGGCTCATATCTTGACATTTGCAACATAAAGGTGTTCTTTTAAAAATAAGACTATTAGTTCCTCACTTAAACCTAAGGGTGTGATTGGTTCTCTAACATCCGCATACGTAAGGGGTCTTCGGTTTAAACCATTTAAAAATCCCGTTTTGATTTTAAAACTGTAAATCGACGGGCTTCAAAGCGGTTTAAAGGTTTAAAAGTGCTCAAGGCGCCGCGCCGCATACGTCACATGTCGGGAATTATTACCACTTCCGAAGGCGAATGTTAAAGAACCGGCCATATACCTCCATTTAAGTTCGAAATCTATGGGTTAGGAGGCAAATTATAATATATTTTGCAAAAAATAGGTGTTTAAATCAATTTACGTATATTTATTATGTTACAATATATTCTTCTTCTGATTTATTTACTACATTAGAAGCAACATGGTAAGGCGCCTTAACTGGAGGGAGGAGCTGACTTCGGTAAAGCGAATAGCTACTGTAGCAATGAATCAATACTATAAAATAAGGAAGAAGTACAGAACAATCGAAGGTTAAAACATAATTTGTTCTCTGCAGAGATTTTTATCATCATCAGCAGTCTGCATCAAATTCAATAATTACAAATAGCCTTTCAAAACAGACGGGATTCGGAAAAATGCTTACACGTCTCACAAAAACGAGCGCAACCCTGTTGAATTCGTGTTTTTCACGCGTATGTATTTCATATTCCCTCAACATTCGTCCTTTTTTGTTAAATAATGTATAAAACAGATTCCGGTATGGTGTGTATTTTTCCCTGGTAAATAAACAGACGGTAATTGACGTTCGCCGCTTTTCTAAATTCGAAACTATGACCGACCGAGTCGAGATATATTCCGCAATACGTAGCATGAAACGGACGCTCAACGTTGGCACCGGGGGGCTATTTAATAGCTCCGTATACGTATATTTCGAATCTCCAAGGACTCTGGGACTCGCGGAATTTATTGGAATACGCTCTGTAAACTTAAGGTGTTATTTGAAATGATATATTGTCGTTAGTTATTCGTGGATACAGAGCTGGAAGCGTCATAGGGGAAAATTGATTTCATGTTGAATAGAGGAGCACGGTAAAGAACCATCGCCTTATTATTTGCCACAATAGTAGCCTCACAAAAGTCTCATAAAAATATAAAAAAATCTGATAAAGTGGTAGAAATCGTGAAGGAAAAGAACTCCAAGTGTAACAATAATAGTTGTTCACCGATTCCATTGCCACATCTTGCAAGAATCATTCAGGCACCCCCGAGACCGGTTTCTACCCTGTTAGGCGTCATCAGCCTGAATGATTCTTGCAAGATGTGGCAATGGAATCGGTGAACAACTATTATTGTTATAAAAAAATCTTTAAAGGAAAAAAAAAATGTTTTCGGAAATGATTGAATTTTTGCTCTAATTTTATTTGCCCAATTTTATCAGACAAATTTGATAGACTGTCATATTTCTTGACATATTGTTAGGTGAAAAACAAATTTATTTATTTTACATTTTACCGTATATATTTTTACCACAATATGCCAATGGGTACAGGCCTGTCTGGAAAATAGAATAATAAAATCATCCTCGGGCGAAGCCACCATTATAGCTAAAGTAAGTAGAGGATGTTCCGCAAGAAGACTTTTCTCTCCACTGTTATGGGCCATCCAGGTAGATCTGCTACAAAATTTGCCTAGAACATGCAGATGATATAGCGATAGTGGTACGAGGAAGATTTACCGACACACTCTTGGAGAGAAATCAAAAAGAACTCAACGTCGTGGATGACTCATGTAGGCGAGGACAGCTCTCAGTCAATTTACAGAAAATAATAAGTTCCTTGCACATGAAGGAGAGTCCTAATATGCAATTATATACTACTGAACAACTTACATTGTATCGAATCGGAGAATCATTCTTTTGATATACTTTTAGTCACTTCTAATCTCATAATTACACATCCCAGTGGGCATTTTGGTGCTTGCAATTATATATTACGTGGACATGACGAAATCTAGACGGGAATAAGATTCTTAAGTATATAACTTTGAGCGAACTTGACTAGAAGGATCTTTTGGTTGTGAAACCTTTGGTTCATAAAACCCTAGTGGTATAACTTTTGAGGCCTGCAAAAACAAAAAACGCCGCTAAGTATAGAGTCCATAAATCTTACTTTTGAAGGGAATTTTCCAGGGGAAAGTGAAACAGTTCAATTATCTAAAGAATTAAGAATGTTTAGTTCTCATCAATTCCCTTTTCCCCGGAAGTTTTTTTCATGGCGGTGGCACACACTAAATGGAGATCGTATGGCACTCGAGGAGCGGTGTGTGTTTGCGTAGATGTTGACTGACACGGTTCTTGAATAGCTGTAGGTTGTAATTTGGGGGAAACAGATGTCTTGAGAGTGAGTTTCACAGTGATGCAGTGCGTCAGACAAAGGAGTCCTTGTAAAGCGATGTTTTAGGTGTTTCCAATTGTACGACGAACGGGTACGCTCTCGTCGCCTGTCGCGATTGTCTGACAGGCGTTGCTGGGGGAGGGATAAGGCGGGCTAAATCCTTGGCATATCTGCGGTGAAAATATCGGTGAAACAGGGAGATCTCGGCCACATGTTTGTGGTGTTCCAGACTATACAGATCCTGGGTCAACTTCGGGTCGAGACGCATGGAATCCAGCAGCTTTAGGGTGTCCTTAGGTGCGGCGCCCTAGATGTGTGAGAAATACTTTAAACACGGTCTTATTTGCGCCTTGTAGAGCAAGAGCAGCTGATGCGCTATATACAGTTTTTTTATTGCAAAATAGCTCACCAAGCTTCTGTGTCGCTGGTTTGTGATGTTAGCAACCTGGTCATGCCAGGACATATTGCTGTTGACTGAGACACCCAGTAGTCCGATTGACGAGGATGAAGGAATGGTCGATACTGTCATAATAATGTCAGGGCCCGCCGCATTGGCTTTTTTTGGTAAACGTGGCTGTTTGGGATTTTACTGCATTGGACTAGCCAAATTCCTGTCTCCCCAAGTTCGAACTTTCTCCAGATCTTGATTAATTTTTGTAATCTGCTCCTGTCTGCGGTGATAAGCCTCAGTCGCTGGTAAAGGTTTATCTTATCTAAAAAGGGCACTGTTATCTGCAAAACTGTGAACAGGATTTTTTGTTTCAGCCAGCAGGTCATTAATATAAATAAGGAATAGAGTTGGTGAAAGTATTGCGCCCTGCCTCCTTTGCCCATCACATGCCGTATTGGTTATCGCTAATTATTCTATTAGTCTCGAAGTATTTGTTGCTTGACTACACGTTCCATGACTTTGGAGATTATTGGAAGCAAGACAATTGGGCGATAGTTTGAGTGCGTGATTTTCTTGCCATTTTTTGGAACAGGTTGAATTCGAGCGACTTTCCAAATGAAATACTTAGGAATCAATAGGGGAATGGTGGAATTCATAAGTTCAAAAGATTATACAGAAGGCTACACATTAGAAAGGTGTAGAAGAATGTGTGGGAAAACTGGGGCTAAGCCGGAAGATGACTTTATGATTATACACGAGGGTGTATTAAGAAAAGATTTCTAGTTATTTACAACCTGATAAAAAACTTTCCCAGAGTCAACTCGCTAGTTTAGTGTTAATTTATTAACGGTTCATCTGTGTGTGGTAAATATTATGTTAATCTTACACTTACGCGATATTGTTTTCGCTTGTCTGTGTACAAGTTGTTTCACCATATTTTGACCAATATCTTTATTATTACTAGGTTTAGAGAGAAGATTAAATTAGTAAACCGTAAGTATCCATCGTACATCGGTCAAATTATTGCAGGTCATTCTGTACCTCCTGGTATTGTTGTCGGTAATTTCCTACATTAGATTTAGCTTTCAATAAACTGCACTGCTAATACAAACAAATTCAAACTCTGTTTTCTCTAGCTTTGGCTGGAAGGATTTATAAAACCCTAACTGAAAATTTATCGGATGTTCATCATCTGCTTATTCGCGCAGATTGCGGAAGCTACGCATTTTCAGTCCCTGTTTTTATTTGTCTCTTTAAGTAATAGATATTCTACCTCGGATATAAAAATAAGAAATTGGGTAAAATCATTACATATAACTGATGAAAACAAGAAGCAACCATAACTATTGATTGATTCTTTACGTTTCTATTCTTATACTATAAAAAACGGAGCAGCTGGTGAGCCACCTAATCTGCATTTGCCCATGATGTGCTAAAAATGTGGTTCTGCTCTAGTAAAGCAAAAAATAACTTTTATTAAAAACAAGTTACAGGCAAACTACATTTTGTTGCCGGCTTTTTCCCGTAAATTTAAACCTGAAACTAAACCGGGGAAAGTTCGAGCTTTTAGGGACCTGTTAAGTTAGTATTTGTATACGTAACAGCTTGGCAAGTGATAAAAAAATCTATATTTTTTTAAATTACAAAAATTATAGATTTTACACTATTATACACGAAAAATTTGTCAAATAGTTGGCGTCACATAAACCTTTTAAAGCTTTTCTAAATGTAGTTAGTTAGTTTGACTTTTCTCTTGTTAATAATTCTTTTTCTGAAAGCAAAAGTATTTATCCACAATGACTTGTTCTCGAAAAACCAGAATATACATCATTCTGTTCTTCTGCAAACCTCATGCTTGTACATAATGTATATAATTATTATTGGTGTTCGCCTCTATTTAAAAATATATTTTCCCTTTAACTCTGGTCCTTTCATCCCCAAATTTAGACCCTTCCTTAACGAGAGAGGAAAAGTGCCTGCACCGAACATAACGGAAAAATGTGAAGCCATGGGAAAATACAACACAAAAATCATCACGACCTAGTGTTAATTCCAGATAATAGAAGTAATAATAATAAAACATGCCGCAGCACTACTTAGATCTAATTGATCTAATGTAGCTCTTAAAATACCTTCTTACTAGATTGCCTATAACTTTTTCTTCGTCTAATTTAAAAATAATTAGCCCAATTATTTTTAAGCCTCCGTGATGTTCCTTTCCGGCCCCGGAAGATACGTAAACTTCTTTTTTTATATCAGTTATTAACTATAACGTGTGAGATGTCCCGCTTAGACCAAATTAAGTTTCTGATTAGTTACGTTGGCCAAAAGCGCATATAAAATTTTCTAATGTTCTAATTATATGGAATGTGTGGTATCTGAGGCTATGAAAGAGGCAGCATCTTACATGAAAACACAATTTGATTGATACAAAGTCATCGCTTCTCGAACCAAATATTACGAGATGTCATAGACATCACAGCATATTCATATTGATATCCTTAGCGAGATTATATTTCAAAATCGTTCTTACTTAGCCTTATTATCACTTAGAGCAATCATTATTTATATTCTATTGAGTTATGATTGAAAATATTTTGTGTTAGTCTGCAGATTCGTGGGAATCTATGGCTTTGGACATGGTGGGAACTAAGGCAGTTGGACGGTAGTTATTTGGAATCGTTTTTTACCTTTATTCCGGATTGGTTGCACCTGAGCGCATTTCCAGCTAGAAGGAAAGCATGCAGATGGCTTACATTTAACATACTGATTTTTTATAGCGCTTTGCGAGTTTTGTAAAGCGTCTACAGTTAAAAATATTAATAATAAACAAGTCACGACCATGAAACCTAAAGTCTTTTACTTGTAATTAGTTAGAAAAGTCGGCTATTTTAAAAATTATATTGTCATATCTCAAGACATATTACTGTGAAAATTATCGAAAACTCAAATGTAATACAAACACTGCTTTAATTAAAATGCAATGGCAAATAAAGTTAAAGCGTATCTAAAAATATTAATAAACATATAAACAGTTGTTCGAAAAGTCCCTATTTAAAATTTTACAGTAGATTATGTCAATATCCTGTAATCTGTGGTTTACTCATGGCTACTTGCAAAATATTAGGAATGTATGTCCATATATACTTCTCCTCTAGGATCATAATTCTTTTCGATCATAAATTAATCAATAACATGGTGGTCTGACTATGAGCAAGCAGTAATCAAGTCGCGGATCGACGGAGTAATAGAAATCATCCCGTTCAAATTCTTCTGCGAATAATGTTTAGCAGAAAGTATTACGAATTTCCTGATCTTCTAATAAATTCTAATGAGTATGCCATTTAAATGGCGTAAAGTCTTGCTTATGAAGTCCCCGTAATACTCGGCTTTTAGAATATTCAACCTTTTCAACAAAGCTTCTGCTTTTCTGTGTGTACATAGCAACATGGACCAACTCTTGAAGGTATTAGCTGCTTGCTTACTGATCATGTTAAATTATATCCCGGTTTATTTCGTTTAAATTAATTAATTATTTATCAAATGTTAAACATATGGCTGAAATATATAACACTTCTTATGCCAGATTATGAAAATTCAGGTACTTCAACGATAAACCTCTGGAGAATTAATCAAGGACACAAATTTAATGCTCGATATAATATTTCTACCACAAATATCACGTTGTCGTTAATTTATTTATCCAGAGACATAATTTGAAGTAAAACCTTCGACAAATATGGTCAATACTCGCGATAAAATTTACATGCTTGCTAAAATAATAAGTATTCGATGAAAAGAATAGAGGTTTGACTAATATTTAAAATGAGTGCTCAGTATAAAATTCAAATGCTGTCTAAAATAATTAATATTCCATAAAATATAATAAACGTTCCATAAATATAATGAATGTCCTTAAACTTAAACTAGAAAAAATTATTAAAAATATCTAAACCTAAAATTATTACTACCTACATCTTAAAACCTGCTATTGCAACTACTAGAGCTCATCATGCTCTTTATTGAGAGTGAAATGTACAAATATTATTATAATCTAATAGGAAAAATCAAAAAGCAAAATGCATAAAAGAAAATGAAAATGATGATCCGGAAAATAAGTAGTATTTAAACATAGATACTAGACTAGATTAGGAATCATTAAATATTTTTAGCCACTTTATTTAATCTCGATTTTTTCTTTTATAACATTCTATCATTAATCTAAAAATGTTCTAGGCACATTTAAACCGTTTATCCCTTTGCATGCAATTTCCAATGACCCATGAAAAAGTTGTCCAGATAGTATTGCATACATAAAGTGCATCACATACACATTCCATTGCAACGTTTGATGAAGATTTGCTTTGCACAATAAAGACTGAATATCAATAAAATTCTTATAATTGATCATTGTAACTATTGACTGGTTTTTTCTCCAATAAATAATCATTTATTTGACTTTATGAATATTTCGATTTATGTTAACATAAATTGTGTATTCGGCTTAATGCAAGATTAAACATAATTTTTTATTGTCAAAAATAGCTCTATTCATGGCAAGAGGCAACTAAGTGTACAGGTAATTTTTCAACTGTATGTCTTAAATATTGGATAAACCATCCATTATAGACTGATGGTCCATTTTTTGACACATAATAAAGAACTTTTGGCTTTTTTTCCGAATGTAACGATAATGCACTGCTAATTGTTGCCTTTTAGGGCATCGTCGACAAGTGTTGGTAAACCATGGAAGGATAGCTTAGGTCTCAAGAATAACATCGCTTTCGATTGAACACATATAACCTATTGATATTATATTATTTCCGGCTTTTCAGTGTATATATACAATACCATTTTACAAACCATGGTATCTATATAAAATAAATATCATTTCTCTATAGTTCCAGACTTTATATGAAAATATTATGAGAGCGAACTTTGAATCTATTGCATGCCTAGTCTGATACACTAATTACCATACCATTCACATAGAGTTGTGAGATACTTTACACACAAGGACATAGGTATGTTTGCTTAACTGTAGAAAGATGATATAACACAAAGCATTACAATAATAAATTGGCAAATCTAAGTATTTCCTTGGAAAAGTAAATTCAGAAACTTTTCTGGAACACTTTTAAAGGAGATTGCCTTTAGAAGAATAAACAAATACAATTTCCAAAACAATTTAAATTCTGTGCGCGAGTCTAACTTCTCGTTTCGATTCATCTCTGGATTTTAGCCCCGTCGAAACTCCTTTAGTATTTTTTTGTCAAGAAAAAAAAGCTCCAAATTTCGAGGATGAAATTTTAACTTTGTTCTTTCAGACCTAATTTACGTTAACTGAATTTTTACCCCCTTTAATTAGATGACTGACCCTAAAAATAAATGAAATTTAATTTTTGCTTTTACCCTTATAATTCAGTTAAAAGTTTCGTAAAAAGTGAAGGTAAAGTATTGTTCTTTTTGAATACTGATTCTATACGAATAGGTATTAACAATAAATTTTAATAACCCATCAAGGGTTCTCAATGTCTTCAAAGTTAAAAATAATAACCTGTCGAGCCGAAGAAGTTATTTTGTGTTAAATTTAGAAAGAGTGATAGAATTAGAAAAATTAAATGCATTACTATGACGAATCATCATATAGATAATAATATGCCCAATGCCGATGATATATCATTATTATTAAGTTTTTATAAAATAGAGAAACGTAAAGGGCAGCTAATATTCCTATACTGGGGGATTTTTCAGGGCATGGAGAAAATTATGGAAGTGATTCTTGGGTCCATTTTAAGGTATACAGTCCTATAAAGCTTCATTTACAAGACTTAGGTATTAACATTTTTGGATTTCTCTTTTGATATATTTCTGAAGTGATTCGAGACATTTCTGAGGTGATTCTTGAGCTCATTTTATATTTATATAAAACATAATTCTATAAGGCTTCATTTATAAGATGCAGATATTAAAAATTTTGAATTATTCTATTCCGATATTTCTGAAATATTTAGAACTTGTATGAGTAAATATCCAGTTAACCTAATCAATGAACATAGCGTTTTGTTCCTTTCACCAGATATTCCTGGACTAAGACGTTTGGTCTTCATCGTCACTGTGTAGTGAAGGTAAATAGCTCATTAATCTGCAATTTTCGCATAAATAACGTTTGTTTGATTCCACCATTGGCGTGCCTTTAAGAAAAATCATTGCACAAATATTTTCTTCAAATACTAGCAAGTCCTCAGAGTAAGAATATTGTTACTCTGAGAGCAAGTCTTTTTCAAAATCTTGGTTTGATACACGTAAAAAATATAATGAATTTAGATAAAATTTTTTGGACACATTATTTTTGATTGATATTATTAAATTTGGCGAGAATTTGTTTTGGGGGATGTATATATATTTGAAAAAGGTGCTACTTTGGGTCGTTCTAGTGCCAAGATTTAATTTTTGTCTCAAAATATGAAAAATCACACAGGCACTTTAAAAATGATGATGCCTTTTATACCGGGTGAGTGCGTTGAATTTAAACTTTTTGCCATTTAGAGTTTAGACATGATACGTCACCACATAATATTTGTTTACTGGAAAATCGAATAATCTGGAACAACCAAACTTCCGTACATTAAAGAGGAGGGTTACGAGTACAACATACATATGGAATTGGTAATTTTTTTTGATTTTGCATTATGTGAAATTTGAAGGCTCTTTCAATATTTTGACATGAGGGTTAGGTTAAAACATGTAGCAGATTTCGAGGTAAAATTTCACTTTCAGCATATCGATGCGTATAGTTTTCGTGGTGAGTACGTAGATCTATTTGCCTGAAATATCATTTAAAATGATTTGAATCTGGGAAAATTGGCTAGGATTGGAAAATGTGGATATTTTGGCAGCCGTTGCAATGATTTTATGAAATTTGTGGTAAGTACATTCAAAATATTTGTTCATATTGCAGTTATTCAGACTATTTCTCCCACTTATGTATTCTACACAAATTATGTAGATATCGCACACCTTATTAAGTATTATTTGCTAATTTTTGTTTGCATATAAACTAAGGCTTGATAGGTAAATAATATTTCTTTTACAGTTTTTGATGCTCTCGGAAGCTTTCACCTCTGTCGTGTTGTCTTAAGCACAGAACGTATTTTTTTTTGTTATAAATGGGGCAATTTTTTAAAATTTGGTTAGAAGACATTTCTTTCTTTATATTACATCGGTTATAAGAATTTCCATTGATTCTTTTATTTTAATTCAAGAATAAATTTAAATTAATTTGTTTATAATTTATGAAAAAGTCACAATGAGGCCGCATCGTATGGTATAGTTCTGGTATTTTGACGTTTTACTCTAATAATACTCAGGATAATTAAACGTTTATTTGTAATAAAAATACGTATTTATCCCACCTACACATTTTGAAATGAATAAAAAACCGGTCGATCTTGGCCTATAGATGATCCCTAAAAACAGTACAAAAGAATAGAAAGAACCAGTAAGTAACACAACCTTTAAATGTCGATCTAAAAGTATACAAACAATATTGCTAAAGTAAACAGAATATTAGAAAAAGGCAGATAACCAGTTTGTCTAAAATTTTAAATTTTAAACCAAACTGATCCAAAAAGGATAAAATAAATGAGAGATAACTGAATAAACTGAATAAAAAGTATTGAAAAGAGAAAGAGGGAATATGGATTTGAATTTAGATATGGGTATATACTTTATTTTGGTACTCGTACCGTTGGCTGAATACGTTTTATTTTATTTATATATAAATTCTGGCAATCTTTTTCAATTAGGTATTGGGTACTAGGTACCAATGCCAAACATGATATTGGTAACACTGATTTTCTCATAAATTATCTTAATGTTTGCTTGATTAAACTGTGAAATATGGAGGCAATAAAGGGATTATCCCTTTATGTATTAATTAAGATATATACTTTACCCACTCGAATATCTTTCAAAACCGCTACATAGTTAGTTTCTAACTTATTTTGCTGTGCAACACTGAATGGTGAAATGATGTCTTTAGGTAGATGTTATAATTAGTCCTGCTGTTGGTGATTGTGACCCAAAATCTTCTGTTTTAAGTGGTTTAAAATAAGCAATAGGGCTGGTAAGTAATAATTCATGTATTGTATTTCTATAAGGTTTAAAATTGTATTAATATTTGACAAAATTATTTGTTTAAACAGTATTTTTACATTTCTAACCTTTTTGTTTTAAAATTTGTAATAGGTACTTAGACCTTTGGTAAATATATTTTGGGTTTTAATTACATAATAATGTTTTTATTTACATAATAATAGTCAGTGATTGTTTCTTGTTAGTACATAAAAAATGTTATTACATTTATTTTCACATACGTACTATTGCCACGTCTATTGTATTTTCGACATACGACTTATCAAATTTGACATAGTACAATAATGTTCATTTTCTCTGGATTTACAGACAATTTATGCAAATGTGTGGGGATGTAGAACAAAGTATATTGTGAAGCTGGCCCAAGAGACAAAAGCAGGAAAGGGAAATGATACGAATAATAAAGCAATGGAATTTAATTCACCCTGAACTTATACAGCAGAGGCATTTGACTCGGAATCTTCTGGAAGTGAAGTTAATGGGAATTTTAATGTAGAGGAGCAGTTCAACAAAGAATTGAAAGAAAACATTCAAGGTGTAGTGGATGAAAATTTAATTGATGAATTTCAGCAAGAGATGTAACTGAAGCTGAGTTCAGTTCAGGATTCGAAGAATTATAACAGCCAACAAAGGACACAGAAGGAAGAGACACTGTGTTAAAAGAACAGAGAGAAAGAGATGATGTCGATAAGTGCTGAAGATTTATAAACGACAGAAATCAAGAAAGGACGCAAAAGATAACAAGTAAACTGTCACGACTAGAAACGGCAGAAGAATAAACAGATGCGGCTTAAAGGAAAAAAATTACATTGTTTTTAAGAAAAAATAGTTAGGAAAATATAAGCAAAATGCATGAAAATGAAAGATGTATTTCTTCCAGATGAATGGCCATCAAACCAGTCGTTAATTAAAATTTGGTCCCAATCAACATTTTGGGTGCTTCATAAGAGGAGCATCAATCTATTTCTTTATGATTTTGGAGTTTATCTTCATGGGAAGCAAAGACAATTTTCATAACAGCTAATGTATTACTAGCAAACCAAAGCATAGAAGAATCAATATAGAGCCTGAAAGCTCTAGAAAAAAGTAATATTTAATTTATATTTTAACTGTTAATCGAAACAAGAGGGAAATAAAAAAAAACATGTCTGTAAGAAAATGTTTTTTGATACTCTGTGCATTGGTGAATAGTGGGGTTGTTCGTGGGTTCTAGAAAAATGCCCTTCGTCTGTTTCAACAGTTACATCAGAAGAACCATCAGCTAATAGTGGATGAATAGTAGTACAAAATGTTAAACAATTTTTGAACTCTTTGCCCCAAGTTGAATCTCGCTACTGTAGATCCTCTACTAGCAAACTCTATCTTGAACCTACATGGTACAGCTTCAGGAATATGCCTAGACATTACACTGAGAACTGCAGAAAGGAAGACAAGCAAACGTCGAAAAAGATCAGCATAATGAGTTCAGCATGTTTAAATTGGGAAACTTAAATGAAGAAGCATGCCAAAAACACATTAAAAAAAGGAGACTAACTCTGAAAAACAAAAGGACAAATATTTAGTTAAGTAGGTTCCAGAAATACAATGCTATACAGTTGACCTACAAGCGGTTCTTCTATCGCCTCGCCTGAATGTAGCTGCTAAGTAATATAAAACTAAACTAAAAGTACATAATTTGACTTATTTTAAACTGTATACTAAAGGGTTCATCTGTTATAAATGGCATGCGACCGGCGGAGGGCTCAAAAGTGATGTTTTTACCACAAGTGCACTTAAATATTTTCAAAAAGTAATTGACACTTTGAATCCAAAAAGCCTGTAATTTGAAGTGATTGTTGTGGGTATTAAAACAGAGCCGATAAACTTTCGAGAAAACTGATTGAATTCTTACGGTCCTGCTGATTATTTACCAATCATTCAAGCTGCGAGACAAAATCCTAAACCCTAAGCTGTATACCTGCAACATTCTGATTTTATCAAATATGAGACAAAGTTGGAGACTCATGAGTTACTGACGTCGTGAGCTACCAGTATACTCCAGAAGGAGTAATAAACTACAAAACTGATTTTGAAGAGGACTGGAAACTACTACCTCTAAGACCAGACTGAATAGATGTTATACCTGACCATAAGAATCTCTACCACGTACCTTGTTCAATTGAAGCTTCCAAGTTCGATCATTTACAAAAATTAAAAAACCCTATTGCTAAGGATTATCAATCGTTTTATGACTTCCTCACTTATAAATAAACATGTTATTCAGTGATATCTTGACTTTTTTTCATAGATTTGAGTGTTCTGAATAAAATTCGCGACATATCATTATGTCGCGAATTTTCCAGACATGCAAGTTTCTAATAGGTCGTACGTCATTTTTTTTTTCTGTAACCAACCTAAATAATATTCTTTGCATCATGTTCTCTACATTCAGCTCAGTTTTTTAATATAGCAACACTTTATACAAAAAAGCAGGATACAAAATTTGAAAAGCTTTTTGCTTCTCCTGTGAGGTAGGTATTCTTCTAACGACATAGGACCTGTCATCACGACGATATATTCTAATCAAGAATCACAATCAAAGAAAATTCAACGTTTAAAATAAACTGAACTATTCTAAAATAGCCTTTTAGAAACATGAAATGCAAATATTTTACTATACATGAATTAAGCATCTGACCAAAATGTGAATTTTATTTTAATATGATTTGAGACGTAACGGCATTTATTCATTAATTTGGTTACGTGAATGGTTAGTCGAATGAAAATATAATAAATGGCGGCGATCAGCTTTACGTCAACAAGGCAACGCATATTAGGAAAACATTCTGATTCTCCCCTAGTCAACAAGCTGAGCCCTATTAAATAAGGTAAATAATGGTGGAAATATACAATAAGCGCAGGAGAGTATAAGGTAACTGTTGGATAATGTATATAGTTCCATCAGAGAGATTCGTTATTTTTGACACCCCCGGAATTTTATCGCAATAAGAAGACAGTTTTAATGCACTGGCAAATCCACAAATACCATTAAAATAGTTCAACATATTTTCGGGATGGGAGAACGAATTAGAATGCTGATGCTGGGTGGGTGAAAACTAAAAGAAGGCTATCTCGTAATGGGCAATCCAGGCCGGAAAGTCGACTATAGGATATTTATTAAAACTATACGAGGTCACGTATAGTTCGAACAACTGAGCAAAAATATTAATCGGTTAATTGACTAAAATAATTAGCCAGATCGGATATTCCAGTAGAAAAAGCGAGCTTCGGAGCACGGTTCAATATATTAACACTAATGACATAGCAAATCAGCGTTATTGCTTTAGATTCAGTGACTGTGATCAAATTATCAAACAATATTTGCATGGAAAGTGGAAAAAATAATGTCGAACAAAACGAAAATTAAAATGCAAGAGAGTAACGAAAAAGTTCACATTCAAAAATCGAAGATAATGTCAAAAGTACATATACCAAAGCCGAAGAAAATCACAGAAATCATGTAAGAGAAAGCAGGGAGAAACTTATACATTAAAACAGAAGAAATTAAGCAAATGGGGCAAAGTAGTAACACTATATATTAAAATAAAATAGGCTATAGTCATGACCAAAATATAAGTAAAGAAAACCTAAACAACGAGAAAAAAATATCGAAACTAAAGAAATTTACTTATTTTAAATAGAACATTACAAAAAAGCAATATAAATCAACAACATGGATACTACTAAACCTACAAACAGATTTAAAAATCACAAGTTTTTACCCGAACCTTTGAAGTATCAGAAGAAAATATCAAAAGAAAAACTTCCAGCAGCAATGTTAATATAACATAATTACTTTTAAAATCAACACAATGTGAGAAAAATTACCAAGTAAACAAGCGAGAAGAGCTAGAAAACACGCATACTCTAAACAAAAATTAAATGCCAAATAATCAGAACGAACCAGAAAAGTAAACTACAGAAAAATCCACTAAAATAAAATAAAAGTTGTAATGAAAAATCTGACAGTAGCATAGAAGATGGCATCATCATATTTGTAGGCTTAAATTACCATATAAGGTACCTGGGACAAATAAGGCCCAGCACGTAATAAGGCCCACTTTGCAGAAAACTGCAACAAAACATGAGCCGCATCTCTTATATTTACCAATTAATTCGGCTATAAGTACAAGTAACATTACATAGATGGCGCGGCGCCGCCACGCATTTGTTCGGTTTCAATTTAGTCACTTGTTTAAAATTCGGCAGCCAAGCACGTGTTTTATAAAATTTTCATAAAGTTAGGTCCTTGTCAGCAATCTAATTTTAGCTTGAAGAGGGTGAGTTTAATTCTATTGGTAAGTAGCCTAATTATCAAATTATATTCGATAAAAAAGTCGAGGGATTTTGATTGTTGTTGGTTTAATAGTATCCAACCTCAAAATTGCATTGTCAGAAATAAGGCCCCTCTAAAAACCCAACAAATAAGGATACTTATTCTTCATGGCACTGCCCCCTATGCCAGGAATCGCGTCAAAGCGATATGAGACGTTGTAGTCAATGCAATACATGGGCTCATGAGGAGTGTTTAGGGTATACACCATCTGATGATGATGACTATATATGCATCGAATATGATGCCTAAGAGTTTAATTTTGGTTATGCAAGAATTTATTTTATGTTAAATAATTATTTTGTAATACGTTTTTACCATAATGTTCTTTATTACTGTCACTTATTAGCATTTTATTGCGTTTTTACCATATGGGCTTTATTAGTGTCATTGGCGGGAATAGGGCCCATTTACAGTGTTTTAAAAAAACACGATATGTTTGTGTTAATGTTTGAATATATATTTTTTAATTCGTGTTCTGAATAGAGTATTATATGACTTTGTGTTTAATATATTTTATTTTTGTTCTGTGTTGTTTTAATAAAAATTTAAAAATGTTTTATCTTAGGTGGGCCTTATTTGTCACAGGTACCTTAGATGTGGAATATTTAAATTTTATTTTTTTAATAGAACTTAAAATATTTTTGCTTGGAATATGGTGCCATATATCATTGGTATTTTCATCAAGCAAGATGCTTTGAAGGAAACCTGTTTACTTGCAAAAATGCAAATCAAGTTAAAAATATAGAAAAAGTCCATCCTATAATTATTTCTAAGTCGTGCAGTGAGTTCGGATATGTTTATTTGTTACATAGTTGCTATGGAAGTATTATTTAGTATTAAGCTGTGTGACTTTAATTTTCGAAAAAGAGATAATTAATAATTATTGTTCTTATATAAATCCATCGAATTTTAAAAA
>MU181925.1:827978-872117 GCA_016904865.1 Pissodes strobi | reverse complement strand
TATATATATATAATTCTCAAATCAAGAGACGGGGTGATACCCGGTTTCCTTTGAGGTCCGGGCCGCATATTCATATCTAGCATACAGGATCGCATTATGCCATAAGGCGACTATAATATAAATGTTAGCTAGAATACCTCCGTTATACGTTTTGTCTACAAATATTTGAACACTTCATGCCCTCCGTTTGCTTCGCTCGCTTCGGGGGTGCAACCAACAAAACTAACCCATACTAACCCAAACTATGAAAATCATGCACATTTATATTACAGTCGCGCTATAAAGGTTGCAATCTCGTACGTTCGATATGAATAAATCCGGGCCCCGATAATTTGTATCGGCTGTACCCCCTTCTCTGGGGCCCTGAAGATGATTAAGCTTTTATTGTTGAAAATAATACCAATTAAATTTAAATTACAATTTATAAAATCCTATGAGTACTTACTGTTTTGATTATTACATAAATTTGAATGTATTCTTATTCAATATTTTCTCCGAAAATTCATATACACTTGGTTTCCACTTGAATATATTTCCTATTAGGTACTTTTTGAGCACCGGTTGCAAAATAGGAAACAACTCCATTATTAGTGTTATTTTTGTATCAAGAAAAAAATTTTATGGCGAATAATTTGATTCATATGCATATCGATATGAGAACAAACATAATTCAAACAGAAAATAATACAGCGAGAATTGTTTTCTATCAAAGCAAATGTGAAGTACAACAACACGTAAAATGAAAACATATCTCATTTGTTTCGAGCCCTGCCTATTTAAATAATCTGTTGTAGTGCATATTACCTTGAATTACCATAATTTTAAATACAAACAAATTCAGACTCATTTGTCATAAGTATCGATTGGTGGATCGACGAACAATACAGAAAATGTGAACAGAAACTTAACTAGAAAATACGCCGAGCTATATTAGAGGAGATTATAAACCCATCAATCTTGCCAGAATTTAAGGTGATTTTGGCGTAGTTAAAAAAACATCATTAATAAAAGTTTGGTTTCAAGGTGGATTAGCTGTTAGATTTTGTCATTAGAATCTTATGAATGTTGATAATTCCTTAAAGGTCTTATTTTATTTACTATATATTTAATTAACACATTTGTAAATGACGATCATGCTATAATAGTAGGTAAGTAGTAAAACGATTAATAAAAATTAAATTTAAATTATTTCAACAAATAATTAAATACTTGTTTTCATTTCACTTTTTTATTAAATATAGCGACAATATATTTTAATTTTTTTAGTACAATGATTTTATAGTTAGTATAACTCAAATATTTATATTCAAGAAGACCCTTATGAGGAAATTAATTATCTTACATCTAGTAAATTTTGATACTTTGTTAAAAAAAATGTGAACTAAATAGTTTTCGTTTGAATATAATTTTAATTATTTAGGGTAGTAACACAATGAATAAAATGTTTGTGCTCCAGATTTATTTTAATAAAAATTATATTTAATACTGCTTTTTTGGAGTATTGGCAATATATTTTCATATCCCTTCATTTGGATGCATTTTATCCAATAGTAAGGCAAAGTAAAAGTTCTGATATTGGAACACAATTATATAGAATCTAAAAATAAAATACCTACCTAATACTACTAACAATAAATAGAAATAGAGAGATAGATACCCTTCTAGTTGGTACACATAACTGATTACTTAGTTATCTTGATATTTATTTAGACAGGAAGATAGACAGTTCTTTCTAAATCTATACAATTGACTAAATTATATTACCTAAAATAGTCCAACAGCTTTACAAAGGAACAGAGGTCTATCATTCGAAAACTGAGGCACTTCTATAAGACAATAATAATTTAAAAAACCGTTACAAATACTATCAGTCTAGCGATAATACCTAAAGAAATCAAAATGAATGAAGGGAGGAAAAAGAGGGTACAATAAGAAATCGAACAATTATGAGAAAGAAAAAAAAATAGAATATGTTACATTGTCTGTTGAAGGTCTTAATCTTTTTAGCGAATTTTATGCGTTTAAATATTAAATTATAAAATTTAGCAGCTAAATAGTTGAGAAATCGCAGATTTGTTTGTTTAGGTATTTATAGTGTTAAGTTTAGTAATCAATGCCTTTTGAGATGACTGTATGTAATGTGATTTTGCGGTTTATATGTATGTATAATGTGAATATAAAAAGTTAGATGGCAGTTTTTTCCGCTATACAATTGATTTACGCGTAATAGCCCCTTCCCATATTGATTCTGTTAAGATTATATAAATTTATATTAGTAATTTGGTGCTAAGTTACAATTTTTGCAAACATACATTTAATTTTTATTAATTTTCTTTCTAATTTACTTTATATATACAATATTTCCGAATTCGAATAAAATTTTAATTTATTACCAATTTCAACCCTTCCTAATTCTTACTGTCAAACTATCAATATTTTTCCAAGCTTCTAAAATTCGCCAAAGCAATAATGATCTAGTTGTAAGGTAAACCTGAATCCAAAAATCCATTTAAAATGTATAAATACTAAATTCAGCGGTCACTAGAGTCACATAATATAATTCAGCATGGGAATTTGCTAAAAGTTTGTTTTTAAATATGAAATCTAGGTTCAGTTTATATATTACGATTTATAATAATTTGTTAATATTGACACTGGAATTATTCGCGAAGCTTGTTTGACTCTTAAATTTATTTTTTTTTTCAACCAGTTATTTTCACGGAAAAACCGGAACTAGAATGTCACTTACAGAAACAGCGAATATCTTAGAGATTACTGCGCATGCGTCATCACTTGTAACCATAACACGAAACACCACAGCCCTGGCAAGGCTGCATCGTCATCGAAATTAGCCAATTCTTAAACTTAACTTGTGGATGGGAAGTAAATACTTTAAATAATAATTATTTACGAAATAAAACGATAGTTTTATTTTGTATATAACAAAGCAGAGTTGCTGTTATATAGAAAAAATTTAGGAAAACTTAATGATGCGGTATAGCCCCAGATAAAGCCATCATCCATTAAATACCCTATGTAAAATTACAAAAGAATCTCTTTCTAAACCTACATTTCAAAACATATTTATAGTTTATTATTCATAGAACTACTCACAGACATTAGAGAAATTGAATAAAATGCTACAAAACGACCTTTTAATAATACCATATGTAAAATTACAAAAGAATCTTTTTCTAAACCTACATTTCAAAACATATTTATAGTTTATTATTCATAGAACTACTTACAGACATTAGATAAATTGAATAAAATGGTACAAAACGGCCTTTTAATCGCAAACGCAATACAAACCGACTATTAACTTAAAATAATACCTTATAAGTATATTAGTGTCTGCTGTTATTTAAAAAGATATGGTGGAATTACCATGAAATTCTGATTGGGTATCATTGTCAATACGCCCACTAAACTTAGGAGGCTACACTCGAACGACATAATCTATCATTAAATCTGAAGCATTTTCTTTTGGAGTAGTCAAAAAAGACATCAACATTAATGAAAATAAACCATTTGGGTACATTTCGCATATACGCGTATAAACAGTAACATTAAACGTAATATACCTATGTGAAAAGTATTTTTAGAAATTTGTTTTACAAACTATACGTATTCATATGCAAAAGCTCTCTAATATTTTGATAACGGTAATTACCTAATCCTACGTTATTGATGTCGACCGTTGCATTAAAATATTTCCCAAGCGGTTTGAAAACATGATTGGTTGCACGGTAAAAATGATAGAGAATTTAATGTGGGATATTTATAAAAATTTGTGAATTTGGTGACTATGTAACGTTTTTTTTTCGATATGTCAATAATTCATGTTTCTAGTTGCGGCGAATCGAAAAATGTAAATGAATGATAAAACTACGTTTTTAACGAATAGTCGGGCATGAAAATACAATGGAATGTAAATACGTGAGGATCAATATAATAAAAAAGCTGGAAGTTATCTATACCAATTTACCATCGGTTTTCGTGTTGCAGAATTCTATAGCAGCATTTTTTGCTATATTTTTACACGAAATCAAGTAATGGCAGAAACTAAGACGAAAGTCGCAGCAGGTTCCAAGTAGCGCCTTCATAACCGAACCTATATGCAGAACAAAAATAGGCATTGTCGTTTTAGATGTAATACTGATATTGCTGCCAATTTGCGCAAAATGATTAACATAACTCTCTCCGCAGGAAATGGTAAAGTAACTAGGGGTAGATACTTAATATTACGGTCAAATCGAACAGCTAGACCGTCTTTACCCGGAAAATTGTAATCTCTTCTGAGTATTGATGCGTCTATTCATATAAGATCATATAAGATCAAAGCATTCCCGAGGTAATCACCCCGACCATTCGGATCTCCGGGCGCCATGTGGCCTTGGGGGCCCTTCATGCAGCATTTCAGAGACAACAAAGATAACGAACCAATTTAGAATAAATTTATGCAACATAAGAGGCCTAAATACAAACATTAATTCGGTACATCAACATCTACAAGCAAATAGACCACACATAATAACCCCTACAGAAACATAAGTATGTTCTACAACATCAACTGTAAACTACGCCTACCCTGATTACGACTTACATTTCCGAATTAGACATAAGCTCGGAATATGCCTTTTTGTCCGAAGCGACGTTTCATGTCGCCGTGAGGAAACACTCGAACCGAACAACCTTGACGTCATGTGGCTCAAGTTCACCGCCAAGGGATTAATCAAGTTTACCAGACTAGCTACCACTTTTGATTCAATACAGGTCGGTCACCCCAATTCAGAAATAATCGTTCTGGGAGATTTCGATGCCCAGAACACCAACTGGCTCAAACATCACAACAAGATCGACAACGAAGGTAGAGAAGCTGAAGCATTTTTCATCAGATGCGGACTTACTCAACTTGTAGACGAACCAACTCGGATCTCAGAGAGCGGCGAATTTGCCGCCTTTCTGGGACTTTTTCTAACCACAAATCCTAACAGGTACACAATTACAGTTGGCCCGCCATTAGGTATCTCCGACCACAAACTTATTACAACGGATTGTGAACTGCTACTCCTACAGAAAGATTCGCCATTGCCTCGCAAAATCTGGCATTACAATCATGCAAACTGGGACGATCTAAGAGAGTTCTACCTAGATTATCCTTGGCTCGACGTCTGCTTTGGCACTGACCCGTCAGTTTGATGCGAATAGATTACGCAAGTAATCTTCTCAGGAATGGAAACAAACACAAATTCCATCAAGTCACCGTCAATAGGAAAGAAAGCACTGGTTCGAGGAAAGATGCGAAAGAGCTGTAGGTAGGATACAGCAAGCCAACAAGTACTGGCAGCAAAACCAGACCGCTGAAAATCCCAATTATTTTGTCGAAGCGAGCAACGAATGCAAACGTGTGATTCACGAAACTAAGGACAAACACAATCAAAGGATCAAGAATAAACGTTTACAATGCCCCAGTGTCTCTAGGAATTTTTGGCCGGTAGCAAAGGCAGTAAATAATAACTTTACAAAAAAGTCTCTATCACCTTTGACAGAAGAACGCGGCATCACGACGACTAGAGCCAAAGAAAAAGCAAACAAAGCGCAAATAAGACCGTACATGGAAAACTGCTCATACATCTATGGTGCCGCACCAAAGCACACCCTAAAGAAAGCTGCGGGATTCCATTCAGAGAAGAGCTGGGCGTCTCGTCGGCAACCTGGAGTTGACCCGGGATCTGGATAGTCTGGCTGGAACACCGCAGATATGTGGCCGAGATATCCCTGTTATACAGATATTTTCACGGCAGATATTCCCAGGATTTGACCAGCATCATCCTGCCTTTAAGCAACGCCTGTCAGACAGTCACGCCAGACGGCAAGAGCGCACCCGTTCGTTGTACAACTCGAAGCACCTAAAACGTCGTCAGTTCTCGAATCCAATTTTTTTAGTATCGTTGTATATTTCCATTTCCTTCACGCAATCAGTAAAACGATTGTTATAAGCAAAATTTAAATAATCAAATTTTCAGAATATTAAGCGAACGAAAACAAATATCCAAATTTAATAAATAGCATTTTTAGAACATCAGGGTGCAGAAGAACAAATACATAAAATAAGTAGTCAATTTTTATGATAATATCAAGTTTTAGTTACTATGCAGATACTAATTTCCATTATGAGTGACGCTAAGTTGTAGCTATCTTACCTGCTGTTGTTGTGGTTGTCTAAAACTGTCGTTAAGTTGGAGACATCGACTCAACCTCAAAACGAGTCTAACAAATAAGAACACTTTCCTACGTCGGCGTCCCACCGTAATTTAGATTAATTCATGCGTGACTTTAAAACAACAACATATCGTACATTTAATTTTCCATAAAAAGGAAATAGCCTTTCTGTAGTGCATCGTTAAAAGAGGAAGTTATTACCCATTTATGGAATAGCAGAAATTATGATAGGGAGTTTAAAATATAATCTGGCATATTTTGCTAAAAAAAGTTGATCCTAACATTATAAAATCAGAGCTTTTTGAAGAAATAATAAGATGGTCATAAAATGATACGTGAAAATGTTGTTTATATTTGTCACAATTACAGCCAGGCAGTGATAGTGACACAAACACACCGAAAAATTATATAAGGCCCGGTATTGTTCTTGTGGGTACGAAGAATCATATCGAGATGCATGTATACATCTAACTGTCACGTTTGAAATGCTTTAAATTGAAATAATAGTGTGCTTCTGTAGACTGAATAGCCATGCTGACTTTACCATCATTTGGGCGGATAATATTGAGCGAAAAGAAAAGAGGTGGATATATCAAAAGAGCGAATACGCTATTTAAGTTAAACCTTAAATAGCGCATTCGCTCTTTTGTCAATTAGGCAGATACATTTTTTTTCTGTAGGACGCTGGGTAAAACAGCGCATAATCCAATCTTTCTAGGACGAACCATTGCAAGTTGAACGCATAATGTGAGTCGAAACTGAAACAAACCAAATCTAGCAAATTTGCTTTTAAATGCTACATGTGTATACAGGAGCAATCAAAGCCCAACCAAAACTTAATTTTAATTAATTAGGTCTATTTAAATTAGCCTTAGTTGGGATTTGGTTAAGTCCATCTTTTTTTATTTTTGATGGTTTTCATTCCTTTCCTTGTATACTGTTTCCGTCTAAATAACGCAAATCCATGTTGATAAATTGCATAAACATATTTTGCTTAGTTGTGTACAGAACTGCAGTAACCCAACACTTTCTTGGGTAAGAATTATTTCCATTTTAAATATTTTATCTGTTGTCGAGCCTGACCATAAAATGGTAGTTAAATTAGATCATCCGAAAGGAGAGGAATATATTTTTAATAACCTTTTGCAGTTTTAGAAATATGTGATGAAACTTTTTAGAAAGAATGCCGATGGCGAGTTATAAGGAATGGTTTTCGAATTAAATTTTAACAGATAATCAACTTCTAAAATTCTTCGGTATATTACAAAGTTATTTAAAAAGAAAATCCTTAAAGCTTACCTTCTTCATCACTTCCGATCATCGAATATCGTTCGAAACCGCTCAAGTTTCTATGCGTCCCCAACCCAAAATCATCCTTCGTCCACTGCAACGTTCCTGACTTTCCAATAACCCTACAGGGTAGGGTCACTCTCGATCCTATTACAGCCGTTTGATCTTGAGGTTCCATAGCGAATTTCTGCTCTGTAGCTTCTACTTCGAGGTGAAATAAGACACATGTAACTCCTATCCGAAGAAGTAGGATGAAAAATTTATAGCTTGTTGTCATTCTGAATGTAGCTTTGAGAGCAATCAGTTTTTGGTTACCTGAAATAAAGAATAGGTATGTGAATAAAGATAAAAGCACATTATCAAGACCTTAATGCAGAAATCTGGTTATCAAAAGAGCTTGCTTCCAATATGATGGTTTAAGCCAGTGCCGAACAGAACTTTTGCGATTAGCCCCCGTAGAAAAGATGCCCATGGCTATTCAGCAGAGACTAATTTTATTTAGTTTTCGTATAGTCTGACCTTATTCAAACGTACAGTTATATTTTATTCACCAGCGGGCTATTATATTTTACCTTTTATGCTGCAAAATCAGAGTGTAATCTTCTAAATTGAAGCTTCCAAGCAGTCCGCGGCTCTTAATAAAAATTGTTTTATATTTTTATTTTATTCATATCCTCTTTTGAAGTTTTATACTCGTATGCATACATGTAGTTAGCTCAAACGGGAAGGATTGAAATATGTAAAAAGGATGTTTCTACAGTTTAAAAAGGGGATTTGAAAAGGATTTCATGTTCCAGCTGAATGGTTTTCATGTAGATACTTAGGTTTGACACACATACAGAATGGAATGGAACTTTTAGAAATTATGACGTGCTTGAAATGGCAATATGAGGAACAACAAATATTGATTTATCTGCATTTAATACCATAATACATTGAACCAAAAAATTTATAAAAGGCCCTGATAAAATTTGTGATAAGACGAGATTGTTAAACGTAATATCTATAATTTGAGAAAGAAAATACATTGTATATAAAAGCGCTTTTGAGACACCCCATAGTTTTAAATTGGAACATTTATTTTTTTTCGGTGAGAATCAATACTATTGCCGATGCTTATAGAGAATCAAAAGCACTACCGAACACTCATGACTGATGACATAAAATTGTTCTGAAAAATTAAATCTCAGGATGATTCTGTTAGATTTTGGAGTGATTTTTGTAATATAGCAAGCATACTTGTGTGAATGGCTTTAAACTCTTTGTGAGTAAATAATCTTGTAATTTATGTTCGGCACACACACGCAAAGGAAAAATCTTATACCACTCAACGAGCAGTGCGAGCGCAGAGATGACGGTGGTCGTTGGACTTGAAGCGCTGTAGGTTGTAGTTTTCGGAAAAGATGCCAGTCTTCCAGAAAAAGGAGTCCCGTAACAGCGACGTCTTAGGTGTTCGCAACTAAATCGTATATTGAGGAGCAGCACATGACTGACGGGTGTTCATAAGTACCAGCTCGTTCGAAAACCATCCGTAGTAGTATCGATAGTAAAAAGATAGGTCCGCCACTTTTCTTCGATGTTCAAGGCGGTCAAGGTCTTTAGTCAACTCTGGGTCATCCACAAGACGAACTGCTCTCCTCTGTATGAAGTCTCATATTTTGAGCATATATTTGGGTGCTCAGCTCCACACATGGGAACAGTACTCCAGGTTTTATCTGGAGCAGTTTTATATAGAGTTGATGAGGTGTATGCAACATTTTGCTCTATAGATTGCTCCTAGGTTTTGTGCTGCTGCCTTGGCGATTTTGTTGACGTGACTACGCGAAGTGAAGTGAAGACAGCTGCTTGAGTCTTTCTTGCGTGCGTTAAACTGGACAGTATTTTCCTCACCTCATTCCACGATGGCATTCGTAACTTTACTGATGGCAGCAATCGGATATTCTCATTCGCGTAGTAGAGGCCATTGGAATCTACGACATGAATGAGGACATGAGAGTGCTGTCGTCTGCAAAGCTGGAAATATAAATGCTTGTCCTGTCTAAGAGATTATTGATATAGAGTAGGAATAGTCTGAGAGGTAACATACACTTTTGAGGAACTCCGGCATTGATTTTAAATTCCTCGGAGAGATGTCCATCAATACCAACTGGGATGCTTCGGTCCCTTAAGAAATCGTGAATCCATAGAAGCAGTGCTGGTGGTAGTCCGTATGCTGTCAATTTGCGTAACAATCCATCATTCCACACCCTAAGAAATGCTTTGGATATATCGAGAGGTATGCACGAGATTCGCCGTAGCCCTCGGTGGACCACTGGTGGGTCACGTAAGTCAGGAGGTCTCCCGTTGATCTGTGCTTGCGGAAGTCATACTGGCTATCGCTTATAATGCCTGCCGATTTGAGATATGATAAGAGCTGTTCATTGATCCGTTTTTCCATAACTTTGGACATAATGGGAACTAAGGCAATTGTTTGATAGTTATATTGAATCATTAGTTTACGTTTCTTCGGGATTGGTTGCAGCTGAGCGCATTTCTGGCTAGAAGGAATGCATGCAGCAGCACATTTTTAAGCACTATTGCGGAAATGCTATCTGGTCCTAAAGCCCTAGATCTATGAGTATTCGTTTCACTTCGTGTTGGTGAAATATCAGAACTGCAATTGAGGAATTCACTCTTGGGATAGTAGGGGAGTCTTTCCTTGAGGATCTAAGGTATGAACCATCATCTTTGGTCAGTGGTGAGATTGACGTCTTTGAAAAAGCCTAATCGTATGCCACTTCTACTAGATCACAATGCATTTGACAATGGATGCTAATTTAGGGAACGCTTGACTAGTCAGTGTAATTTTTGAAGCATATCGTGTCCATAATACCGGCTACGCTGTAAACAGCGCGAGCGGGTTTAATTATCAGAAATTAGTAAGAGTTTATCACTGACGTTAGTTGGTGCGTTGTTAATGCGTAGACTTGAGTTAAATAATAATTGGGTGGTATCGAGGGAGCACATAGAAAAATTTTAAATACGTGTTCTTTAAGAAATTTTCATTTTATCCCCAACACGTCCGTGATCACAGTTATAGGTTTTTATTGAGTACTTTTTGTACAAATAAATAAATATAGAATAATTATTGTGATGAGTGATGCTGATTTCGGTGTCCGGTTCCCAATAGCCAAGTTATATAAAAGTTCCTCGATTTATCACATATGTCAATGATTTAATAAATAGATATAGATCTAGTTAATCTACAAAGTTTCACAAAGTTCAAGGATTATGTTTGATCTGATGGCTTGATTTGAAACTGATTTCAAGTAGTTTTAAACAAGTAGGTATATCTGCAGTAAATATACTGTTGTCGAGGATTCATGTTTATCTGACGAATAAATAGGTATCTGGAACTGGTTCTAAGACTATTGATATTTGAATGAATTAATAAATATTACTACTACTACTTGTTAAATTTGAAATGGAATAATTAACTCAATTCAAATCGTGCATAAACTATAGCAAAACAATGCTAAATGAGATCGTACCATGCTCGTCTACCTTTTTGGTACCTTATTCATAAGAAGTTTGGATTGTCTCCTCCACTAGTGTGAAGATGCAAATTTGTAATGTAGGTATACTTAAGAAGATCATCGAGTGCAAGTTTTGACAGTTAATCTCATTTGGTACCCCTTATGGTTAGACCGAACGTAGTAGCTACTATGGTATTTTAAATATAACCATGTATAGTTTTTACTATCATCTCATTCTAGGCCGAGATTTCCTTTTTAATGACTTATCAGATGATGAAATTTCTATTTAAAATGGCGAAAATATTAAGGATTGACTCAAAAATCAAATATTTTTGTGATGATGTAAAACATAAGAGAAAGTCAAAATCAATTAATTTATTGCATATAAATGAGCATTCTCTTTTTAGCCTACTGACCAAAAGTGCCTTTCAATTATTTTAACAATTTTAGCAAACTATCGTATCTTTAGGTTGTTAATTATTTAAAGCAATATTTCTTGAAAGTTTAGATGCAACTAGGTACTTTTGAACTTTCATTTTTGAAGTATTTTGCTGTGCCTACCTGCCCATGGTAATACTCGAAATTAGTAACATTTCTCTTTCTCATACTTACGCTATTTTATATTTATGTGCTATTTTATATTTTTAGTACAAATAGTCTTTAAAAACAAAAGATTAATTACCTAGTTGCATTTAAAAATTCACCCAAATTTTGCCCAAAATGCAAAGACATGCTAATTTACTACTAAAAGGACGAAAATAGTTGAAAATGTCAATAGGTTAAAAAGATAATACTCATTTCGATGCAATAAGTTCATTTTCATTTTAATTCATTAATTTCTTCTGTTTCTTGGATAATAAATAATAATAATAATAATAATAATAATAATAATAAAAGTAACAACAATAATAATAAATTTAAATTAATTTATAAGAAAACCGTTAATATTAGCGTCATTTTGAACAGAAATGTCATCTTGGATATAGCATTGAATGGGAAATTTGACCTAGGCTAAAATGGCACAATAAATATTCATAGTTGCATTTAAACTAGCACGGTGAGAACCACTTTCGGTCAAACCAAAAGTAGTACCAAGTGGGAATAACTGTCAGAATGTACGCTCGGCTCTTTTCTTAAATATGTACAAATTTCAAATTTGATTGTCACAAGGTAGACCAAAATAAAAAAATAAATGCCAGTCTAAATCAGGTAAAAATCATTCTAGTCAAATATACGATTCATCCCATTGCCAAGTCTATTCGTCCTTTGTTCAGCATCGGGTAATTCGCTACATCATCACTTCGCTAATAAATTTTATGCACACAATTTCGCTGCAAGCTGAGAGCTATATAGTTTGCTAGCTATATTAAAATGTACATTATTAAAACACACTACAGATGATGGATGTTACATATTGACGTATTTTGCATTTATGTCAGTTGATTAGTTAACCTGAAAAATATTTGACATATTCTATGCCAACAAGATTATACAAGCAATTATGATGAATTGTGATGACTCTGGCAATGATGAGATAATTTAGAAAAGCGTGAATTTGCTACTTCATGGATTATAATGAGCGTAGAAGCTAAGCAATTTTCGCTTAGGAACTGTCTTAGGTTAAGAAAATTAGATGTCATTGCTAAATGTGCGTTGTGGTCCGCTTCCATTTTTACAACCCTATTTGGTATGTGAAACCGGAAAGATCTACTTGGATTACCAATATATGAGATAGCTCAGTTTGTATCGAAATCTCAAGACCTCATGCTTCAGAATTAGGAGGAAAGGTGGGAAACGAGCCAGTCTTTCTAAGGATCAGGAACTGTTTTTATATTTATTAGAGTTCTAAAAGTACGATAGGTGCACTTTATCCCTTGTACATATTTATTTATTTACGTGAAAAATGAAATGCAATGGTTATCAATACACAAAATACACCAGGAAAAGCAAAGTGGATAGTAAGTTCATAAGACCAAATATGTTTTAAGGGAAAAGGGTGTCAAAAGCCTTTGGGAGGTAGAACTGAAGATTTGTCACCCTACAGTTCTTATCAGAATTTTCACAAGAGTTTGCTAAAGATGGTCAAAATTATTCATTCCTGGAATTTGACAACCTGAATCCAAACTGTTGTCTAGAAAAGTCATTACAATATCTTGAGAAATTTCAAGAGTGTATTGATGCTCCTAATGAAGGCAAAATATATATTTCAAGTGGTATACAGGAGATATGGAGAGATTCGAAAAGGAGATAACACAACAATTGTGTTAGTATTTATACACCAATTCCTCAAGGAACAAATTTGGAAATTTTTTGTCATATTTAAAATAACGTTCTGTTCTTCTGTGCTGCAATACGTCCGCGAGCCAAATGAAAGAAAACGCAAATAAAATATTTAAATCTTATTAGTTAGCCAACAGTTCTCCGTGTCGACAAAAACAGAAGAAACGTCCACTGCGACTTTTTTAATTACGAATTTTAATGAGAAAAGACCATAAAGGAATGATAATGACTTCGGATGGAAATCACTGGCTCAGAAAACGAGCTTAACATAAAAACCATTGGGCTAGGTTAGTGTTTACACAAAATGGGAGTCTTCGCGTTTTGAATTATATTGAAATAATTTTTGTTATTTAAGAATAAATTACCGTGAACTGTGCTTGTTTATAATGACATTCAGGACGCCTATACAGGATCATTTCACAAATAAAATTGGCAGAATAAATATTTTTTAGGATTAATTAATCGGAAAGTTACTAAGTTAGGACCTGTAGTACTTCTCATTTTTTTTTGCGGTAGCAAAACGTGAAGGTAGAATATTTCATCATTTTAGATACGACTCCGCCTAAGGAGATTGCATAAATCTCTTAAATATTTTTGCAGTAAGCTGTTCAGTGTCAATACCAGTATGTAAATATGTTCTATATTGTTGTGGAGGATTCATTCTTACCCTGGAATTGATTGCCTTTTGCTCCACAAATGATTGAAATTTTGTTTGGATTGTTATAGAGCCACTTCGGGCCCGGCTCAAGGATGTAAACTAATAATTGTCATCTTGTCAAAGTCAGTTAAAGGCCTGACAATCTGCAAGAGCTTTTTACTGTTTTATTGTATTTGCTAACCATTTTCATTTTTAGTTTTTTGCTTTTCTTGAAAACGGTGTCCGAATAGACACCGAATCGAAGAAACTAGGTACAAATTTCATAAGGGTCACTAAACTTGCACTTGTGCAGTTTACATCCTTGAGCCGGGCCCGAAGTGGCTCTATAACAATCCAAACAAAATTTCAATCATTTGTGGAGCAAAAGGCAATCAATTCCAGGGTATCAATACCAGTATGTTGAAAAAAAAGCCAAGTATATAAGAACGTCGTTTCATATAAATAAACACTCAATCTTAAATAAAATACTATACAGTACCTGGTTTATAAATATAAATACTTTGCTGGGCTGGCTCAAATTATAAAGACTGGAAAATGCAAAATATTAAATCCCTTGCATTCTGCTGATTTCCGGCATATAGTATGGGATACACATCTTAGGAAGCACTTAAATATTTAATGAATAATGTCAAAGTAATGCTTGCCTACAACGTTTGTTTGAGATACACGGCACATTTAAGAGTAAATTAAAATTATGATTCTTAGCCACATTTTATAGTTAAAACGTAAATGTGTGATTTGACTGGTCTCAAAAATTAGGAAGTCTAAGTGACTCTGAAAGCCAGCGTTTCTTTTCTTTATAGAAATACCCAACATGAAATAAGGACTGTAGTTACTTCTAGTTGGGTAGTTTTATTGCGACACCTATCTATTTCTAGCTACTATTATTGATACCTAAATAAAAATAAAAGGTGCTAAATAATTTCTGTTTAGCACACCAACATGCGAATATTTGTACTTAAAAATTCTTGGCGATGATATCCAATGAATTTAAGATTATATTTATTTACATTTCCTTTATACCTTTTCAGATATCTAGCAATTTCGTTAGCAAAGCCTCAACCGGAACCATAGGCCTTGCTCAAATAATAGGATACGAAAACAGAGCTCTCCTCAAATTTGCTTTTAATCATTATTCGAAAAACGAAACAAGAAGCAAAAATGTGTTTACCCGAAGGGGGCATATTTCTGAAACGCTTTTCATACCCTCTGTTGTAGAATCTCCATGTTGTGTATCGAGCAAATATTTTTCCAACAGCATACCCAATTTTTTTTATTAATGAGTAAATTGTTTGAAAAATGGATTCTTCTTTCTTGTCTGTTGTGCTTGACGTAAACGTTAAATACAGACCGGGACCTTCATTAATTATTGTTGAACGTGAGGTATACATAGTTCCATATTTTTGGTTAAAAACGTCTTTTGTGTGCCAGAATTAATATTTGATGGAAGGAATTAACGAATTTTGATTGTCAGTAGTTAATTGTTGATGGAATAATCCTTAATTATTGTGTGTAAATTATTTGCTTACATTTTGCTTTACGGAATGGGTAAGCGTAGGATTATATTAAAAATAGAAATACTCCATAAACTATTATCAACCACGAAAGCTCACAATCTCCTATGAAGAACAAAAAAAAATAATGGACTCTCAGCTGGAATGGAGGTAAGAGAATTTTTTTATAGTCTGCTCATACCTTTCTATATTTTAAACAGACTTTTTAGGAAGGATTGCGCATCTAAAAAGTTTACAGTTTCAGCTTTTTGGCTTCAATAACAATACACCGCAAATTAAATCATTCGCAATATTGTAATTTTTCCGTGAACACTTCGAAATTAATTTGAGAATATAAATTTTGAATATAAAATATATCACTAGAAAAAATAATTTGTAAAATATAACACTTAAATTATTGAATCACATATATACTATGTCAACTTTGATATACAGCGTGTATTTTATTAAAAATATTTTGAATTGAACGTCACACATATAATATGTATAGAGTCTTTATATATTCCCGATATGGGTTTCAAGTCTACTTAGGTGGCAAGAACTGTTTTTCGGAGATACATGGTTAGTCTCGGTAGTTTCATCCAGTATTGGAGCAACTACTTTCCCAACTTATGTTTGGAAGTTACGCAACGGCGTTGACTTTTTATTTTCAGTCAACGGCAATGGTTAGTATGATTATTGCTCCTTTTTCCCTGGAGGTTCACGTTTACTTTCTCCTAAATGTCATCACAGCTCGACCAGCGATTCTGTTATTTTCTATCAGGACACTTAACGATTTCAGCCGATCGATCGCATTGCAGAAATTTGAAGCCTATTTGGCTGACATTCAGGATTCCTTATTATAGTTTTCATGAAATATGGCACACGTACAGATTGCCATCTTTGATCCATCTGTGTATTTTGCCCAACCTTATCATGAATGGTTGTCAGCTGTAACGGTTTTTGTCATTCTGTACATTTTATTTATATTTAGTTTATATGTTGGTGCTAAGGTTTATTCTCAATTATTTTGAAGCCATTATAGCTACTTTTTTTATCACATCAAAGGATTACTGTTAGCTGCAGTAGGCATCACAACGTAGGATAGAACCGGTGTGTGAGATTTAAGTACCCACACCTTATATAATCATAAACATTATTTGCAGGCTCAGATGCCTTTTGTGTTGTCGATTCCAAATATCATCCAAAGGTTATTTAGAGTAAAAACATTAATGATGCCCTTCTAGTGTTAACTGGAAAAAGACTAGCCTTTGCTCCTACGTAAATTTGTTGCGGCAGAGCACGGATCAGTTCCCTTACATTCCGTCTTTACAATAAAGATACCAACTTTTACTCAGCTTCTACAAAAGACTTCCCAGGTTAGCATATTTTTTTATTAGCATTGGCGCGATCAGGGTTGCCATTCCGCAATGAGTTCCAATCCATCAGAATCAAAGTAGAAAAATGTATCATTTCATAAGCATTAAGAATTATTTATGTATGAAAAAATAAATAGCATCGGTTGTATGGGATATATATATTCAGATCTGTATTTAGAAAATAAATGGATTTTACTAAACATAAAAATGAAACATAGAATTATAATCTCCTCCTGATTATTCAAAAAGATTTCCTTCTTTCGTAGTGGATCGTTCCTTCAATTTATAAAGTATCTATAAATAAAATCTATATGCAATGAGCCGGAGGACCAGAGTGCTCCTGCCGAAGTACAAGATTTACGAACGAAACATATAGTATCTTCTTGTGGACGAAAATTCCAACATGAAATTTTAATTTATTTTCACAAATTTCATCAAATAGGATCAAGATAGAATTAAAACACTTATCGATTTTTACTGATATTTCTGAGAGTAGTCCGAAATTTGAAACTTTTTAAAAGGCACATTATTGCCCTTAAATACATAACTCTTCTTTTATTTGATAACAGAGTTCGTATCACTTGCGGTTTTCGTGATCCTAGTGGTGAGAATTGAATTTATCACACCATGTATATCAGTGACAATAATATCTTCTTTGTATGTGAAAGATATAATATTTATTTGTTAAAATCCCGTCGTGTTCCACAACATGCATATATTGACACATACACTCATATTTATGTTCCAAGAGTATGTTGTTCTTATTAGGGAGTCATCGAAATGTGTTTGAAACGGTCCACGATTATAGAGTAGGTACTTTACACACCCTCTAAAAGCGATACTTTATAAATTTAACTGCTGATTCAGCTTGATGTCGCTGCCCTAAAATGTCATTTAAATACCCAGGCCAGTATCCCCGATTTTATTAGTAGTCTATTATAGTAGACAAGGTTTTTATATTTATTGTATAACTTGTTAACTAAAACTAAAAGAGCCTATTCGGCGTTGTTAGTTAAACTGCTGACAGCATACACATTTTAATTCTAAAATTGCTATACTACAGAGTATCTGAATTTCGTTGGTGCTATTATTAGAGGTGGATAGTTGCGTGCTTTGCGATTTGATGCCACTTTTTGATGAAAGGAAAGATGGACAAAAATTTGTTTCATGGCTCTCTTTGTCTTTGACATACAAGACGAAATTATTATTATTACACCCTGTAACTACAAAAAATCCGGATACCCTGCAGGTGATACTAACATGGCTAGCGAAACGCAACAGCAATCAGCTCGGCATAGCTTTAATATATGACGACGCATCAGGAAAAGCTATCGTATAATACAAAACTATGATAGCACTTTCTGGAACATTATTCTGAAAAAATTTCACTTGTGATATAGTTTTGCAGGACCGATCCGTACGGGCAATTTTGAGAAAAATAAAACTGCTTCTTAAAATAATAGCTGCAATAGATTATTAGTTCAAGAATGCTATAAGTCGTTTTTAACGATGTGTTCTCCAGGTCCTGAGAGCCTGCCAAAACTTCTATAGCAGATATTCTGATGAGCACCATATGCTTCTCCAGGTTGACGGCACTATACTCTATAATATTGTATTTTTAAATAAATATTTCAGTCTGACCGATGACGAAAGGTGGACTTGAAGTCGGTGTGTAGTACTTGAATGGTTTGCTAGAATTTCCTGGATTCATAGTTAACCTTAAACCACTATTGTGGAATCAAATCCGACTGCAGAATTTAAACTTTGGTAGATGCGTAGTACACAGTTTAGCTCATAATGTTCGTACGTAGATTAGCATGCTGTTTAGTAGTATAGATTCCTCCGACCTGAGTGAGCGTAATTTTGTTTAAGTGAAAGAATGTATGCTATTATATCAAAATAGCTGGTAATGTTCCAAGAATTGGGGTGCCACAGTAACAGCAGACAATGTTTATAACCTTCTAGACTCTTTAATATACAACTGAGAATGTTGATACTAATATTGGTAATAACAGTGATACCAACAACAAACAATGAAAGTGAACACTTGGAACATGATATAGTCTCAAAAATGCATCTAAATGCAAACAAGCGACGACGCTGGCTCAGCATCTGACAGTAAAACTTCTACAAATTATTATTACACGTAACAGATATAAGTGGACTAAAAAAACGGTTATTATGCACTTTCCAAATCTTCGTGGACTTGCCTTACAATCAAAATCATCCAGTCCACTTGAATCCTGGTCTCTTCTTATAAACATTTTCGAGTATATAAATGAAAAAAATACCGACCTAAATGCAAAATATGGAGGAAAATGCATATTTATCCATCATCTAGGCGAAGCTGAACTCAAGGTTTTTTGAGTGTTCTTGGTTTATTTAAATCGAATAACGAGGCTGTATTATTTTCGACAAGCTGCTTGCATTGGCATGTGAATTTTCCGGTAAACAGTGTTTAAGGGACGCTTATTATTTCTTCTCATGACAGTTAGATTTGACAATTATGCATTGAGAGGGCAATAAAAGCCCATTGGCGATATTTGACTTGCAGCAATATCCTATTTGTTTAACGTTTTTAATTATATCCTACAGTGTAGCAAATTATACAGGTTCCAAAAATGTCACCATTGATGAGCTGGTTGGATTCAGAGCCAGATAAATGTAGATATATGAAAGCCAAATCATTTAAGTATGGTATCAGGGTCGTGTGTCTGTGTAATTTGAAGACACATGAATTGGTAAATAATTTCGTATATACGTGTAAAACCAATGAAGCTATCCATACCAACCAGATCAGTACTTACTTTAGTGGAAGCAATTGCTATTAGGAACCGGAATATTACTGGTGATAACTGGTTCACCTCATTAGGGTTGGTTGGTGAACCAAAAAAAAAAAATCAACTTACGCACCATGCGTAAAAATAAGAAGAAAATGTCTGCACGATTTCATTCAAATAAAAATTACAAATTTGATATGACGTGTCCATTTGGTTTTACTCGAGATAACAGAATCCTATCATATGTCTTTGAAATAGTATGATTATGTTGTCAACTATGAATCACGACACTCTGTTGATCACGACGGTAAAATATTTATTTATAATAGGATGATGTGGTCAATGACCTTTAGGTATTTGTTACTCTACAGGGTGAGTTTTTTAAAGTGTTACGATGCTATACCGGGAAAACGGTTTGGAAAATTTTCATTAAATTTTGATGACGTCATAGTGATGTGGGGGGACATGTTTTACCATATTTTTTACATTTTTCCCCTTTCTTGATTTTAAGGGGTGGGGGGTAACTTTGACATTTCAAACGGAATGATGTATTTTTGTTTCCAAAATTCAAATCTACATAAAAAACTACGTAAGTATGTGCATTTTATTTAAAATTGTTTCCATGGTTACGGAGCTATTAGAAATTTAAGATATTAGAATAAAAAGCACTTACAACTTATCCACAGTTTTTTCAACGTCTATTATGTTTGAGAAGATGTTCAAAATGCCTTCCTTGAACTTCTAAACCCTTTCGCACTCTTCGCTTGAATGAATTTCGCACCCGTTCTAACATTTCAGGTGTCACTAATAAGCAGGCAGAACGGATTCGGTGTTTCATGTCATCTAAAGTTGTAGGTGCGGTTGCCATTACTTTTTCTTTTATAAAACCCCACAAAAAGAAATCAAGGGGTGTTAAATCCGGGGACCGAGCAGGCCAGTTGATCGGGCCGGATCGACCAATCCACCTGTTTTCAAATATTTGATCTAAATAATTTCGGGCCTGAATTGCATAATGGGGTGGAGCCCCATCCTGCTGAAACCACGTGTCAAGATTTATGTCCATCAGGTTCAATAATTGGCGTAATTGGTTCCTTAAAAAATGTGTGTACATTTCTACATTTAAATGTCCTTCAAAAAAATGTGGACCAATAACTTTATCCCCAATAATGCCACACCACACATTAACTGACCACTGATGTTGATTTGGTCGAGTTCGCATCCAGTGTGGATTTTCCTGCGCCCAATAGTGCATATTGTGCCTGTTTACCTTTAGAAAACGAACCAAACAAAAATTAAAAATTAAACCTGTGCTAATGAGAAATAGCTCAATGTTACCTGCCCACAATTATGGAAACTGGCTTCTTCTGAAAAACTAATATTCTTCAAGTATCTGTTATTTCCTTGCATTTGTCTTGTTACCCAATGACAAAAGGTGACGCGATTTTCAAAGTATTGCCCGTACAGCTCTTGGTGAAGCGTAATGTGGTATGGATGAAACTTGTATAAATGCAATATGGTCATAACTGATTTTTGACTCATTCCAGCATCGAAAGCAAGCCGCCGGGAATTTACATGAGGGTCAATAGCTACCACTCCTAAAACACCAACTTCCCTGTCTTCGTTCGTTTGGGTTCTTCTTCGAACTCGCGGTTTCGCCCTCAAATTGCCAGTAGTACGACTTCTGGTTTCCAGCCTTTTGAAGGCCATGTGAGACTTCGGATTATTAGCAAACCTCTCTGCCCACACTAGTGAAGCTTGTCTGTAATTTTTTCTGCACTCTCCCAAAATTAACAACATATCCACTTGAACATTAAAATTCGCTTCCATGTTTTAAGCAATAAACATAAATTATTAATACAACGTCACAATACTTAAATGACTTATGTAAAAAATCGCATTTCTATGGAAACGCGTTATGAAGGAAGGGGCGATCTTAATTGATAAGATTTTTCTCTAATTCAATCAAATTTTGGTTTATCATAATTTCGTAAAGAGGGAAACAATTTTCTGCCTGCTTATTAGTGACACCTGAAAGGTTAGAACGGGTGCGAAATTCATTCAAGCCAAGAGTGCGAAAGTGTATAGAAGTTCAAGGAAGGCATTTTGAACATCTTCTCAAACATAATAGACGTTGAAAAAACTGTGGTTAAGTTGTAAGTGTTTTTTATTCTAATATCTTAAATTTCTAATAGCTCCGTAACCATGGAAACAATTTGAAATAAAATGCACATACTTACGTAGTTTTTTATGTAGATTTGAATTTTGGAAACAAAAATACATCATTCCATTTGAAATGTCAAAGTTACCCCCCACCCCTTAAAATCAAGAAAGGGGAAAAATGTAAAAAATATGGTAAAACATGTCCCCCCACATCACTATGACGTCATCAAAATTTCATGAAAATTTTCCAAACCGTTTTCCCGGTATAGCATTGTAACACTTTAAAAAACTCACCCTGTATAATGGATGTTGCTATAGTAATGTTACTTTTCACTCAGATTTTATCAAAAAGTTAGACATGAGTCTTATCATTGAGTATTTAAAAGATTTGCCATGCCAAATTTGGCCAGAGGGCTTTGCCCAATAATCGCAAAGGCATTAGGAAGTGAGAAACAGCATAGACAAGACGGTCCTGTTGTAAGGGCTAGATGTTACATGTGACCGAGATTCATATTTTGGCATGAGTTTTAAATATCCTTTTCTTTTGTTAGAGGTGGAAAGAATATAATTATAACAAACTTTGCCAGAATAATCCGCTTCAAATAAACTTTTATGTTTTTGTTTATATAACATCCGAAGTGATCTTTAGTTTTTTTCTAACATTTTAATTTCTTTGGAATAAAACTTTTTTTACTAAATATACTTCTTCTATGCACCAATAAATTTATCAAAAGTACAAACAAAAATTACAAAATACATTGATATGATTTTTAGAGCAAATTAAAAATTGGGGTCACTCATGACCCTACGATAGCAGTAATGTTACTGTAAATGGACGACATTAGCTCAGAGTTAAAAGACAGAACCTATATTTTCTTCCCTTGTTGCTTGTTGAGCTGTAGCACCTTAACGATATAAATGAAATAGAATACCAATGGTCATCCCATAACCACAGTTACGGTGACAAATAAAATTTCAATATTTAAAGTGTGATCTGATTTGTGCCTAGTCTTAATGTATAACTTGCCCCATGCCTTATTTTCCTAGGCAAGTTGGCGTTTTTTACTAGATTCAAAATGTTTCAGTTCGGAGAGTTTTGAAGCGAAAAACTTAACCAAATGGTTGGTCGTGTATCAAATATTGATTTAATATTGCATGAGGAATAACGGAAATAACTGACAATAACCAAGCAAAAATATCAGCGCTTTTTCTGTTTATTATATACTTATTGCAATCATTAAATAGTATCATGCAAAGGCATCTTAGATCGTAGATCTGAATTCTAATGATTTTTGTAATTTCTCATGATTAAGCAAAAAATACCCTAGAACGTGAGAACACCTCATTAGCTAAATGGCCGGCCAGATCTCTCTCCAGTATAGGAAAATGTCTCTAAAATTAATAACACTGTAGACACTGGTAGAGCAACCGCCTTTAAAAACTAACATTATATAATAATTGCAGTTGTTACTAGTTCGATAATTCTCCCTCTTAGGTATATATTAAACAGAAAAAACACTGATATTTCTGCTTGGTTATTATCCCATGTGCTAAAATAAAAAAGAAATCTGAAGTATACCTGTAAAAGCAAGTTTCCAATTTAAAATTATAACCATATCGAACCTTAATTTTTTCAGATGTTTAACAATTTTTCTGTCAAAGCATATCGAAAATATATTGCAATTGAATTGAGTGCTCTTCAAGTTTACTTTTAATTATTATTATAAAAGTGGAGCAAGAGGCAAAATGTGTTTACCCGAAGGCAACGTGTTCCGAAAACATTTCTCATACCCTCCGATTTTGAATATCCATATTGTGTACCGAGCAAATATTTTCCCTAAAGCATGCTCAGTTTTCTTTTATTAATGAGTAAACTGTTTGAAAAATTGTTCATTCTTTCTTGTTTATTGTGTTTGACGTAAACGTTAAATACAGATGGAGACCTTCATTAATTAATTGAATGTGGAATATAAAATTAGAGTAGAATGCCTCAGGATAATAACAAAAAAGTTGACTAGTATAACATAATATGGCGTATAGTATAGGAAATTATAATTTATACACGGTTTATACCGCGTCAAGAGGCATTGATGCCATAGTAATTCATCCCATAGTAATATTAAGAAATTGAGGGATCGTGATGATCTGATTATAATTATATTGATGGAAATGAGAAAAAACAAAACTAAAGACTTTCAATATGAATATACGTAATTTCAACCCATGGAGTTAATAACAAATTAGTAGTTTATAGGTATCTCTCTTCATTTTAGACAAAAATTTATATATATCCTACTGCAACAGTCAAAAATTAGTTCTCGGCTCTCGACACCTTTTGTAATCGATATGCAAAACCATTCTCTCTCATTTTATTGACTTAAATTTGCTAACTGCATGTATTTGCCATTCCGAATATAAGTTTGTCTTTAAATTTTCCTTTACATGATTATTTCAACTTTACAACATACATAATGGTTAATACTGAGATTTCTCAAGGACAAGATCTAAATTTTAACAAACGATGTCTAGAGTGTGTACTGGAAACATACATATAACTCGTATTTCCTACGCTGTAAATAAAGAAAATGATACAACCATAAAAATTGTCATTAAAATGTATCGTGAATTAATAACTCAAAGCTGTTATTTAGATTTCATGTTGAAAAATATTAAATAAATCAAACAAAAGTCTTGGTTTATAATTAAAATACAAAAAAATTAAGGATACCTAAAGGGTTTCTTAAACTGCTCTATATTAACAGGATTGAATTCGTGTTGGGATATTTGACTTCACATTAATATATTATTCCTGGATAATACTTTAGGTTCATCACTGATTTATTTATTACGATGTTTACAATTATGAAACTCGAGCTCATTAGATGTTGCTCTAGTGGATTTGTATCTGTTTGGCACCCTTATTTTTGGAATAAAATAAGGGTATTTTAACAGATGTTTAAGCATTAACATCTAAATAGGTTTAATAGAAAACAGACTGACATTAAAATAAAAAAAACTAAAAAAAATACTGCCTTTATATGAGTGTAATGTTACTTGCACAAGTACATATACTATATTACTCGCTTAATTTCAAAAAAAATTTTTAGTATAAGGACTAATTACCAAAATATGTGTGTAAAGCATATCTCCCGAGGTGTGCTTTACTCAAACATTTGACAATTTATGTAGTATACATCTGAATATATTGGTTTTTCGTCTGCCAGCATGACCTTATTTTAAATAAATAATTTCAATAATTATTAATGTGGGCGTGGATCAGGTTTCAAACAGAAAAAGATAGTTTTTATTTGAAACTTGACCCTTACACCCACTGTTCTAAATATAACTTCATTCTGGGCCACAAAAGCACTTAATAAATTATGTTTGGTTACCAGAGCCACTTATTGATTTTTAAATATATAATTATTGATAAAATTAAAAACTATCAATTACAACATAATTAGATTATTAGACTAAAAAATCTTGATAGATCAAAATAATCCGTACTTATCAACGAATACAAATACGTAATTATCTATAGATTGTAATGTACCAAAGGCATACTTTTTCTGTTACTCACTTTATGCAAACCAATTAAGTGAAGAACACAGCTTTAAATGCTTTGGATCAGATTTATTAGCTAGTGTTAAATTGCGTCAACTTTCTAATTAGACCCATTCATATTTGGAGTTAAGATTTAAAAGCATTGAGAAGAAGAAAATTGGTTTTAAATTAAATTTTGAGAAAGGGGTTAATTGGTATTAACTGAACATTTTCCAATAAAAACCATATCTGAGTTGAAATAACAGTTGGTAATAATTAAAGGTCAAAGTTTGAACATAAACAAAATTAAATTTGGCAGAGCTAAAATTGAAGTAAAATTTAGAGACCTCAAAAATTTAAAACCTAATATTAGACAATGAAAATCAGATGTATTAAGGAAGCACAAACTTATACAGTTTTTAATATTATTTACAGTTTATGAGAAAATTCAAGTTAAACATGAAAAGTCTCAATTTTTAACTTTATTTATTCAAAAACCATACGCTAAAAAACTTTGCCTATGTTTCATTCTGCCTATATTTTTGTGGTGTCTAAAACACCTATGAATTTGAGGTAAGCCTATTTTGTAAATATTTCTCATGTTGTGACGCAAATTAGTTTTCGTCGTTCTATAACTAGAAAATCAATAATACAAAAGCTCTCCATTTTTTCTTTTCGTAGCATTTATCAAATATTTCAAGTGGACAAAGAACTCCATATTCTATATTATAAAACGATTTTTAAATATATCGGGTAGGCATACCAAAAATATATAATAGGCACATATTTTATTTCTTTCATATCAATAAATTTGCCTAATTTCCATCGTTGAAGTTGAATGTTGTAGTACAATACTTATTATTAAGAAATGAAGATCGAAATATTTCTTCCAATTCCAAAAGACTGACTATTGCGAAATTCTTCATGGCGATTTGCGGTATTTTTCCTACTGTTCTAATTTAAAATCTTATATAAAAGTATTCAATTTAATAAGTATATAATAAAAAATAGACTGTTTGAACGTAGTTTTTACCCAATTACTCTCTGTTAGAAATAATAAAACATAAGCAAAAAAATAGGTTCTTCTTGACGTGAATAAAGACCCTTTGTAAACTTTTCGTCAACATCGGGTAACTATCTAATAATTTATCTTGAATGTACCGACTCAAACCAACATATTTCTCCATTATCCAAAACAAAAACGAAAAAGCCTGGCAAGTTGCAAGACAGTTGATAAACTCTCCATTAGCATGTGATTAGCGTCTTTCTTCCTTTTACCATGAGCCCTATCCCGTCTTACCGTGACTGATCGTCATTTTTCTCCAAGAACACGCTAATATAATTTTAAGTATGCACTGTTTATAATCATTTAATCGATATTTCAGCTGAAGGGAAAATAGAAAGTGCAGAGCCGAACTAGAGGACCGATGGAGCATTGCTTTTATCAAAATTAGTATTGTCTAATCTAGGGTATACTATCCATAATAATTGTAAACCACGACCAATAGGGAGCGTCACACTAAATATATTTCATGAAACATTCTAAACAAACTTGGCATTCTAAGGTGACATCTCCGCTTTTAATTGGCTCAAGTGTTCTGCAATGACCTTGAAAACTTCAAAACTCTCCAAATATTTCAATATCGCAAACATTTTAGAGGTTTGCAAATCCAAATTAATATAATTTATTCAACAACTGCTACGTATAGACACCGGACATTAACAAGAGACTAGAAGGTCCACTCTCAGTCGGCACTTTTGATGTAGAGCTTACAAAGGCGAGATGCCAGACTTTAGAACAGACGGGGCGAAACGTGGCACGATGCCTCAACCAGCATTTGATGCCCTTCCGATTGTTAATGTTCGGTGGTATAGAGTACGTATAACTGCGACTTTTGATTTAGAATTCGATTATGTGCTTCTCTTGGTTCCTTCGCATAGTGGAGGTTGGCATGATCACACCAGGATCTTGTTTGCACCTGCTCTAAATAATTATTTACTACAAATGGAGAACTCGAATTTTCAAGTCGAAGATATTTTTGTCTTTTCCTGATTTTATTATTTTTTGTATTACTTATATTTCATAGTACAGCACTTGTGTGGTACTTGTAACACCGGAGCATTCTTATTCCTTATTTTAAGTGGATATCTCTGTTAATGATTTTTCCAAATGCCGTTCTTGCTACTTCTATTCGAGATTTAATTTCCTTGCATTCGGCTATAATTTCATTTATCCAAGCTACCAATTACCCACTTATGTTTTTATACCTTTCTGCCGGAGTATTGCCAAAGGTCAGACTGGCATTAATATTTGTTTTCTTTGTAATGTTTTCTTTCGCATGTATTGTTCAGAAAATTGTTGGTTATTAGAACAGTATCATCCGCATAACGCAAGACTTTTATTACCTGCCCACATATGGCGAAAAAATGGCCTCGTCTTATACGATAAACAGAACTGGAGAATGTATACAGGTATGATGAAGGTCTCGCATAGTTCTGACTTTATCAATCTTTGACGTTCGCCGTTTCATTCCAGTAATGTCTGGGCAATCGATATCCTTATATTTAAGTAGCTCTATAACTCTGTGGTGATAAACTTTGTCAAACGCCTTCCCAGAGTCTGCGTGCACATACTGATTCCTCTCAACGCTACTTGTCACTAATTTCCGATCTGAATTTAGCATAAGGGCAATTGTACGATTATTTTAACATTCTTTAGCTCATGGTTATTAGGCAGTGTTTTAAATGTGGGTAGGAGCCTTTGTTATAGAGCACCAGGTGATTAGATCCCATTAAAAATTTTCACAAGGATGTCAGTATATCTTCGTTAATAAATTTAAGAAGCTCAACGGGTATCTCATCGGGACTATCACCTTTTCCTCCGTTGTTCTGTTGAAATGCATATAAAAGTTCCACAAGTAAAATTCCTGAACCCGTATCCTCCGCCAAATCAATAATGAGGATGAGACTTGGTACATGGCCAAAAGAAAATACACGAAAATTACTAGACCAGAAGCAACAAAAGGCCTGAATATGACCCAAGCGCCTGTCGCCGAGAAAAGAACTTGGAATACCAGTTGAATAGATACCATGAAAAACATTCCACAAGGATGTTAATATTTCTTCATTAATAAATTTAAGAAGCACAACCGGTATCTCATCAAAACCATTAACTTTTCGTCCCTTCTTCTGTTGAGATGTATATAAAAGTTCCATAAGTAAGATTCCTATACCAGTATCCTCTGCCGAATCAATAATGAGGATGAAAATTGGCACATGGTCAAAAGGAAAGACAGGTAAATTACTAGAACAGAACCAACAAAAGACTTGAATATGACCCAAACGCTACTATCTGTCGCCGAAAAAAGACCTTGGGTATGGATTTTTCTTTCTGGATTTGACCCCAAAACTGATTCGAATCAAATTTCTTAGAGAAAATGGTCTTGTGTTACTGACTTACTTGACTGTTACTGACCTATGATGAACGCAAGGAATTATGCAAAAGTTCCTTCAAATTAACAGCTTCGATTCACAAGAAGGCGGATATTATGTGACCAAATCTATGGACCTGATGGCATCAATATAAATTCTGTTGGACAAGGATTGCAGAAGCAGATACAGTATGCTCTGCTTCAGAGTGCATTATCTTAACCCTGACGAGATTGATTTTCCTAAAATATATGACTATGATGATTTGGTAGAACTTTACGACAAGGGGGGTACAGTTATTCTATCTAATTTATCTGAAATTGAATGCATTAATGTTTGTGAATTTAGCCTTGCTAAGTTCGAATTTTAATTGTATAATAATCACTATTTATAGAGGACCTGACGGGTACTCTACCCTTTCCATGAAGCAATTAAACTTGGTCCTTGACGACGTTAGTAAATACAATAATATAAAATGTTATAGCAAATGAAGATTTCAATATTTTGTTAATACAAATCATAAAAAGGGTTGAACTAGCAGACCTGTTTGTTTATTATAACCAGGAGCCTTAAATATCCTCACCAAAAAATACAATAAATTGCGTTGATAATATTCTTATTAATTTTGCAGAAATATTAGACTATAATAATAATGTTTTCTCTTCTAAAATTCTTGATCATGCAATCTCCCTGATATCCATTTTTAGAAAAATGTTAGGAGTCCTACTTAAAATGCAAATCTGCATTTTTTTCTGAGGATAATGAAATATATCTTTATAAACTGCCACTTCGGAATTAAGAGAAAATTTTTATAACCCTCGCACTTCTGGATCTGTTGGGCTGTCTTTTTGACGCTTTTTAAGATGGAACTTCTGCGATTTATCGAATGCCTTCGATTGTATCAATCACGTGTTGTTGCTAAAAAGGTTGAGTATGGTATTCCAGAATAGTTAGTATTGAGACTACTTCTCTTCTTAATATATAAATATGACATATTGATTGCTACACCTAATTGTACTCTACTTGCGTATGACACAACTTTGATCGAGACAAGATATATGCTTGAGAATTTGTCACTATCGCTCAATTTCAGCTTACAAGCAAATAAAATTTCCCTGAATGCTTTGATCCTTGATTGACATTTCAGCATGCCGAATTTATATTGCTCAGTACTGAATTTTTATTAAGAAACCTGTGAAAAATTCTTCAATTTTTATCTCTACTTCAGACTTTTCATGTAATATTCCTGTCTTCAGCTGCATACGGGATTTTGGTCTGGGGTCACTGGCCCATGCAGAGCGAATCTTTAAGCTACAAAGGGCCTTAGGCAGACTTCTGTTGATACTAACGTCTTCACTATACAATCTAAATATATTTATGAGAGCCTGTTACTCACACATACAATCAAAGCAACATATATCATCAATATTTAACCAGAATTGGCTGCAATATTAGAATTGAATTCTTAAGAATTAAAAGAATGCGTTTCTCCCTTAATTATTATGGTCCATTCTTCCATAATAATCTCCTGATATGAAACAGCTGCCGCTTTCTGTATTCAAGTCCATAATAACAAGCCTTGTATTGCTCTGGAAAAATTCCATCTGTTTATCTCCCCTTTAGTTTCGTACCTCCAATTCAAAACTCTCAACACATAATGCCACTTTGTCTTGACAACTATGGTATTATAACCAACCATTATACCAGTTACTTCGTGATTCTTTGAATTTCTTAACGTCATTCTAATCTCTTTAGAGACGTTTTCAATTTTAGCTTCAGCTTTATTCTGGTCTCGGCCATGAAACTGGGATTGCATAAGAGCCACTCTCACTGTGAGTATAAATAAAAAAATACAGCATTGAAGACAATATTTTTATAAAAAACATATAACATTTACATTAAATGGGAAAACACAGTACGAAGAATTTGATATCGTCAAATTTTCGACCTGATCTTTTGAAGAAGTCATCTCAACCACTTGATCCAGATTTTTTTATTTGACCTTAACGTAACCTTGGCGACCCGAACTATTCTTCACATCAAAGTCGATCCGAAAAGAATATTAATATTACTAATGTTTACTTGTCTTCTAAATATATCAATCTTTCATTTCTCTCTGTATAATTTAGAACTACTTACCCAATGGTTTATTTAAATGAACGTTAATTAAGTTGGGGCTTGGAATCTTCGGCAAATTGCAATAAAACACAATTTTATCCATTATAGCGAAACAGAACTTTATCACTTGACGAGTGTTCCACTAACCATGCTACATTATCAGGAGTTGATTAAAACTAACTTTAATTAAATTCATTTTAATCATCTCCTGATGATGCTTACATGGTTAGCGGAATGTGCGTCGAATGCAAAAAATCTGTTTCGGTATTATGGATAAAACTGTGATATCATCCATTAGTGAATTGGACGTTGTTCATTTAAATTGAATCTCAGGTGAAAATTTCCAAACAACCAAAAAATAAAGGAGCATTAAAAATATTTCAATAATTTACGGTTGCGGTTCTCTAGTATCCTTTATTTACTTGGTAATTTCGAAATTAAATTAAGTATATCAGCAAGAAATATGTTATTTTGACTATCAAAAATGTTCAGGAACACTAAACATTTTTACTTAAAATTATATTGTTCGACTTCTTTTACTTGGTGTGTAAGGTAAACGCAAAAGATGCATAAAAAATCTGATAATTCTACAAAAAGTAAAGCTTATGCTTCTTAATCATTAATTTACATATTAATAATTATCTATTAATCTTCTGGTGCATAATAGCATCTACGAGTATATGCTATATAAATGCAGCGTGACCTATCTTCCTGATTATGTCGGTTACCAAAAATGTATTCATATAATAATGTTACATGCAAACTCCATTATTTTAGTTTTATTATTTTAATTCAAGGATTTAAATTATATCAAAAACGAAAAGTGCCTTTATATTCAAAATTTTAATTGAATTAATACTATATATTATAATATGAATATTGTAGCAGATATAGCAAAACACGGGCAGGTATTTTCTTTTATATAAATATTAAATTGATATTCACATTTACTCTGAAAATGTTATAAAGTATTGAAACGGGATGCAGATTTAAATATTTTGATATGGAAATGTAGGAAATTAGCCATAATTCCATCTTATGAGCTATTATTGAAAATTTTAAAAATGTACAGGCCATGAAAAATAGGAAGAACCCTGAGATGCACAGATGAAAGAAAAGGAGAGTCAGTGTACGACAGAGATAGGGAAGACCAAATTTTAGTAAAGTACACTCCGCGTAGAAAATAAAAGCAAAATTGGATTCTATATACGGTCGCTGGGAAGATAATGGTCCTGTTTACCTGTTTGCTATTTATGTAATAATTATGCTTTTATTGTTATGATATTTATGGTTGGGAAAATAATAAGCCAAGTTGGCAATAAAATTAGGTGTGGGTTGCGCACATTTAATGATATTACTTCGCATCATTTAAAATAAGAAATTTTATTGGCAGCACTTGGCTAGCACACAATACCTACTATAAAAAAATTATGCAAATATTACATTTACATTCAAATAAATTTGAGCAAGGACAGAAAACCATTTTTTAATTACCATATATACTAATAATATCAGGAACTATATTAATAATATAACAGAACAAATATCACAAAATATTACATAAAGGGTAAAAATGGGTAAGTATGTTTATTATTTTTATCCGGTTATTTCTTCTATTTCCGACAGAGAACCATTGCTTAAACTATCATCAGAGCTTTCATCTGAACTGCTGTCATTGTCATCCTAAATTATTATTAACTCATCTGCAACAATGTCCACCATAGGGTCGATTTCCATATACTCAATCTCAATTTTCCTTGCTTTTCCCAGCGTGATTTCCACTGCTCTACTGTAAACTGCTCAAAAAACTCGTCGGTAAATTGCATAACATCTGTGGAGTTCAGAGTTACGTTCCTTCTAGACACAAACTCTTTCATCTGTGTCCACATTAGTTCAATAGGGTTAAGGTCACGATGATACGAAGGTAGTAACACTACGGTGTGTTCCGCACTGGAAAATATTTCATCGATCCTCTAAGTTTTTCCCTTGGCTTCGGCATTTAATATTTTATCGCCAAATGGAACATTTTTCTCGTCTAACCATTTTTTCATGTCTCCTTTCTTTGTTAACGATGTAGGATATTTGCCTGTTGTGGTATGGCTCGTTTTCGATTACTGCTACACTGTTAGGGCGTAAATTCGACACTATATTGTTTTAAACCCACTTTTCATAATTTTTATAATTCATCTCATTATGGTGATTCCCAGTACTGCAGTATGAATTCCATATGACATATGAATTTGGCACAAAATCGTCGTCTCTTCAAGCGTTCACGATAATTAGGCGTGTGCATTTTGATACAGGTTGTCTTACGCCTTCGACAGTTTCGTGGCTTCAAGATTTTTGGATTGTATGTATGTTTCATCCATATAAATCATTTCGTGGCTTTGATTGTTTAATGCTCGCCTTTCAACTTTGCCTTTAAGAGACATGATTACAAATAATTCAAATTCATAAATTCATTCGCAAGAAACGTCCTACTTTTGTAACAGACTGTATAGATGTGTGCGTGTCAAAGGCAATCAGGTAAATGAGATCCACCCGAAGATCAGGGGTCTTTCAATTTTGCGAGACCTGTACTTTAAACTGCTTGAAATGGTCGATTTTCATATGGTTTGTTGTAATGTGGGGTTTTATAGGTTTAGTTATCAGTTTTTAAAAAATTACGGAAATTCAAAGGTGTATCTATAGATACCTGGCTTCCAAGACACCTTTCGACAAAATTGAATCAAAAAGATTCTGTCAAATCTATATGCAACTATATGTTAGATAATTTTTTAGGTATACCCATATGTCTATGATAGATGATATATAAAAATTTGTTAGAAGTATGTTAAATTTATCTGCTAGGGATTTACTCTTCATCTTCAGTTTAGTTTTGTTATTATTTTGAATTATGTCTCCCGAAAAGACATTTGACCCTTATCAACCAATGTTAAAATTTAGTAATTTTCTTTGAGTTAGTTTGGGTTAGTAACCTAATAACTTCAAGACTTACTAATATAAAGCAAGCTTATTACCGTCAAATATTTTAATAAATTTACACTTCATCTACAGGATAATTCACGCTAATATCAAGGTTGGATGTTAACAGATTTTTTCAATTTTGATCTTGAACTGTTGCGTTATAATGGTGTGGAATTTGATATGCCATAAGCGCTTATTAAAATGGGTGCTTGACCTCTAAAACATGTCTTAGCAAAATCTTTATGTAAAAACGAATATCAGAGTTAGAATCTACATAGTGTAAATTATGTAAAAACTTTTCCTGGTACCAATTCAGGATAGTTCCAATCGAAGACATATAGAAAACAACAGACAGAGCAGGCCATTCATAAAATGACTAAATGTTTACATGCCAATATTAGAAATATTAACGTGAAGAGGGGATAAGGTAACGAATGAAAATAATAAAGATGGCGGCCGAAGCACGTCAAACATTTCATTCTTGTTTCTCTCGCGGCGCACGATAGGCGTAAGTAACATTTTAGGGCACACCTTTTTTAAGCAGTTACAAAAATTAAAACGACTAGACATAAAAGAATAATTTATTTATGTTGTAATATACATGTAACTAAAAAAAAATAAATTTTAAGTTACAATTCGGGGTAAAACAATTTACGCTTAATTGAAATATTCTTAGAATGCGACGTAGAGTTGAAAAATATAATAGTATAAACTCGCTACATTTACAAAACAAAAACAAAGTTGACATATACCCACCTTTTTATGCGACCCTGTAGAAGAAGAAACTATGTTTTAAATTTTGAACAAAATTTAAATTTAATCAAAGTTTTGGAGCTTTTTTAAAAGTTATTTAATTTGCAGATGTTTCCAGGCAATTTTGCCTTGCATTTTGTCACATCGTAGCCAAGAGAAGAATTAACAAATAGATGACTGAAGTACAAAAAATACGAAGATCTCCATTTTCGAATTTGATTACCATAACTTTTCTGATTTTTTTTTGTAATACTATGAGATTGGGAAGGTCTAAATAAGATTGAAAAGTGTGGTCTGCAGAAATTAACGCGTCTGTTCCAAAGCATATTAATTCTGAGCAAAAAATTGTAGGTCACCACTTTGGAAGCGAAGATCTTCTATAGCTACGTTAGTCACCAAGCGTGAAACGACATTGGTGGTAGAGAGTCAAATATGGTTGCTGGGAACTCTAATGCAACTAATATTAAAAAATTGATCCTCTGAAATCAATTTGCTCATTTGTGAGAAATCTGTTATTAGTATTAAGTTAAAAAGGGTATGAATTGAATGACAAATTTAATTACCTTAAAGCACATAATTAAGCGTAGTATTTAGGTGAGGTTCAATCTCATTAGTTGATACGTATCGCAAATATAAATAACGATCAGATTTGTATTTATAATAATTATTTCCATTATAAGTCCTACGTTTTATTGTTTAATTCTAGAAAAATTTATTATATCAGCACGAATATTTCCATACAAAATTAAAGACAGAACAATGTATGTCAAATGCGGTGGCAAAAATTAATTTGTTCTACATCAACCATGACTACTATCACTTTTCCGCGATGTTTTACCAAACCAAAAAATACTAGGCAGTTAATTTAATGAGCAAAAATATCAGATTAGATCAGCCATTATGAATTAACAGCCGTGAGCTGCGTTGCTATATACATACACACCGAAACGCTTAATTTAATTTAAACTAAATTGATTACACACTCCATCTCGTCTATAAAGCTCAGGATCTATTAAAATCCTATCTGCCAGCAATATGCTATTTTATCTCAGGAAATGTGGGTAACATTAAAGGTAATAACTATTTACCGGTAACTGGGAAAAAAATATGTTACGGATCTTAACGAGATTGCTGACCAAAGCGTAGAATTGTGTTCCGGAAGAAATGAACAATTATACCGGGTGTAGCCAAGACAGAAAATTACCTTTTGATAAATTCCTAAGAGGTACAGAATATATGTTCCTTTTAGTGGTTAACAGCATATAATTACAATATTTATTCACATAAGGCCCCTTTATCTCTTGACTGGTGCGAACTTTCAATTGCATGGGTACCAATGCAATATTTAAATGGACAAGCTGAAGCACCAGACGCGGTTTAGTTCAACTTAATAGCATTTAATTCGCTCAGTTTAAACGGCTATATTTAGAACCATGTCTCAATTTTATTTTTTTTATAGAGAAAAACAATCATTTGAAGAGTTTATATGGGTGATAACTAAGAACATGATATTCTATCAATGAAATTATGAAAACTGGGCTTAATTGTTGTCCAACATTTCAAGACAAAGTCACTAGTTAGTGAATACGTACGCGCATTTGCCAAGAAGAAGGATGCACTGGAAAACTACAACTGATGAGCACAATGAAGCATCAGTTGCAGTAAGGGGAAATAAGTCAAGTGATGAATTTATAAGAGCAAAAATTGCTTTAAGAGCTAGTCTGCTGGTATTTGAAACAAGGCTTTTATGCTACTTTAAGTTATTTGTTAAAATTAATTATGCAATGAACTTGAAGTAGAGACATAATTTATAGGCCCACAATTATTTTGCTATCATAAAAATATACGTACATATTATATTTTTTATTATTTATAATTGTTTATATTTTTTCCTTTATTTAAAACCGATAACATTAGTACATTTACGCTTTGTCAACAAAAACTAATATTTTTTGGAAATAGCGATTCGTAATATAAGTAAGATTGAAATGATAAATAATTTTTTCTTCAAACGTCAGTAAATCCGTCATTACTCGACTGTGTAGGCGGCCGTGAAGTTTCATTTTTCCTCCGCCGGCGCCGGAGCTTTACTTTTCACTTTTCCGCCGGCGGAGGTAAAAGTGTTACCATAGCAACATAAATACAAACAAACAACAAAGCAAGCGTCAACAACTCAAGAATTATTAAACTAAAATTTGTATTTATCACTCAATTTGTGCACTGCATTTCTAAAAATCACTAATTTAGGAACAAATTGGTTATTAACTTAATCGAACTTACTCAATAACTCCTTATCAATACGGAATTAAAACGCAATCGGAGACGCAATTTTAAAAAAATAATTACTGTTGACAGTGTCCACTGACAGCTTTATGTTACATTACTATAGCAACGACCTGTGCCTATTCACCGATACCGGTCTAAGCCGCCTTGCAAACCAACTTATCTTTAATAATAATTATTATTATTACTATTAAAAAGAGATATTTTTGCATTAATTTGTCGACATTTGAAGAAAACACAGCATATTTTATGTGGAGGAAAAGTTACTTTTCATGGCATGCTCTCTATTACAACACGAGCGCGCCATGAAAAGTATCACTTTTCCTCCATATAAAATCATGATACTATTACTGAAAAGATAAACTCACGCGCATGGGATAAGGCCATCTCTCTCGCACGCCTGACGTCACTGGATGACAAATTTCATCATCAGCTGTCAGTTTTATATGGCGTTTAATGGGCTTAATCTATGCTTTTGTTGATATTTCTTGGTTACTTTACATATGAAAGTAGGTGAATAGTGATTATATTTTAGAAACATTGAATCAAACATTTTGTATTATGGTGTACTGTGCAGTGGTGGGTTGTTCAAGCAATAACAACAAGAAAAGCAAGACCGTTTCGGATTGCCGTTTTTTTAGATTTCCTAGGGGCAAACAAGTTTGTGAACAATGGATTCTCCAAGTGTTATCAGCAACATAAATTTAATGTTAAAACAGCAACGATCTGTTCAAAACATTTCGTAGAAAGTGATTACTGTTTAAAAGCGAAATTATTGGAACTACCTCAAAATAAATGGAAGTTGAAACCTGATGCAGTACCTTCTCTTTATTTAATAAAATTACCAAGTGTGCAGACATCTCAACCTCAACAAGAACGTACTATGAGAATGAAGAAAAGGCTAAACAGGGAGCTAATAAAGGATTTGTAAGTATATTTGTTAAGTGCATAGATCTTGTAAGGTTAGGTGTAATAAAACACTTTTTCTCATTATTGTTTATTTATTTTTTTAGTATTTGAATGATTTATGTTTATTGCAGGCAACAAGAACCTGGAATATCTAATATCGAGGCAGGAACAGAATATGCAGTAGAATCCAATATTGAGACACAAGGTGGAAATAAAGAGGAGGATGGAAATTTCTCTGAAGAAACTAGAACTGTTTCTACTCAAACAACAAGGTAAAAAATACCAGTATAATAATTATTGAAACTTATTTACTTCAAATATTTTTTTAGTGAAATTGATATTACGGAACAAGTCAAAATCCTTCAAGCAGAAAATACACATTTGAGAAAATTACTTCACCAAGAAAGAGAAGAAAAGAAAACAATTGAACAACTTTTCACAGAAGGGCAACTCCGTAAATTAAAAAGGGCCAGGCAAATTCAGTGGACTGTTGCAGAAGTTGCTTCCGCAATTTCATTATATGCAGGGGATGCAAAGGCTTACCGTTTGTTAAGGAAAAGAGGCTACCCTCTTCCATCGGTCTCCACGTTAAGAAGATACTCAAGCAGAATAAATATGCGTCCAGGTATGCCAATTTGATCCACATGTAAATATAATGTGAATGAGTTTATCGCATAGACTTAATTTTAAAGTCTATGGTTTATGGCTAAAAAATATTCATTTATAAATTCACAGGTAAATTTACTAATTTAATTTTTAGGTATATTAAATATAGTATTGACACTCATTAAAAACACATCTCTATCAAAAATGGAAAGATCGTGTGTCCTACTATTTGACGAAATGAAAATTCAAGCCTCATATGATTACGATAAGAAGAATGACACAACCTTAGGACCCAGCAAATATGTGCAAGTTGTCATGGCTCGTGGAATATGTGGAAACTGGAAGCAGCCAATATTTTATGATTACGATCGAAAACTAACAAAAAATCTTTTATTTAAAATCATAGCAAAGTTAGAATATATTGGCTACCCGGTTTACGCTATTAATAGTGATTTAGGAGGCAGCAATAGGGGGCTATGGAAGTCTTTAAATATTACGGAAGAAACAACATGGTTTACAAATCCGGTAAGCGAAAAAAGAGTACATGTGTTTGCAGATGCACCACATATGATTAAACTTCTAAGAAATCATTTTCTCGATTCTGGATTTGTCTTAAATGATAAATTTATAACATCTAAACCAATTGTTGATTTACTTCAAAGTACACAAAATTTAGATTTAAATATTGCACATAAAATTAATTCTGATTTTTTAACGGTAAAGGGTGCCCAACGACAAAAAGTTAAATTTGCAACCAAGTTCTTTTCGCATACAGTATCAAAGGCAATTTCACGACTGGGGTTATTGGGTATTTTTAAAAGTGAAAATAATTGGCTTGAATGTTCAGAGTTACTAAAAGTCACAAAAGACTGGTTTGATGTTTTCAATTCCAAAGTTCCTCAAAATGATTCTAGAGACCGTGTGAAAGCGTATGGTTTGGCTTTACCCGAGCAAAATGAAATTTTGGATAAAATGGAAAAAACAATGTACGGTCTAAGAAAACTTGGGTCTAACACTTTGTTGCCATTTCAGCGTGGTATAATTGTTAGTATAAGGTCGTTAAAACAACTTTTTATTGATATGAAAAAGGATTTTAATATGAAATATTTATTAACATATAATTTAAATCAGGATCCTCTGGAAGGACTTTTTTCCATTATACGAGCAATTTAAGGTTTATATGATCATCCAACTGCTTTACAATTTAAATATAGGTTAAGAAATTATCTTATGGGGCGAAATGATGAGATCATTTCAGCATCGGCGAACATCGCTAACGTAGGGGGCACTCCAAATATTGCTATTGCAAGCACAAGTGGTGTTTGGAACCAAGATACATACGAAAACGATGTTGATAATTCTGAAATTGTTACTGGGCAAATGTTTGGGGCCTTAAATTTACCTAACTATAATGAACATGTTGATCGAGAACATTCTGCTGATACTGAGGCAAATGTTATTGACCAGCATGCTCATGAACTGCAGTGGGATGGTTTAGAAAATTTGGCTGGGTTCATTGCATTTAGATTACAGAAAAAAGAAAAACTTGGTTATATTCCAGACATCAATGAAATGTCATTTTCTTGGGTAAACCACCTTTCTGAAGGCGGTCTATTAAAACCAAACTTAGACTTTCTAACTAAATGTAATGAACTCGACCACATTTTTAATCATTTTAATGGGGAGTCATTAAAATTGTCCAAAGATTATTTAAAAACTTTAATGGATTTAGCTGAATGTGTTAATTTAAGTAAAGAGGCTAAGCATCTTTTCTTTAGATGTAAAATGTATTTTAAAATACGAATGCTGAATAGAGATATTAAAGAAAAAAAGAAGATTGGAAAGAGAAAAATGATTAAAATTGTAAATTAAGTTAATAAAACTTTGGTTTCTTATGGAATTATATACAGTGCCCTTATAGGGACAGTGGCTACAATGCGTGGTCAAATTTCCTTTGTTTAAGTTGGTGTTTTACATGTAGGTATTTTATATGACAGCTTTGTGTATAGCTAAAGTATTTTTTGCATTTTTGGCTTAATTTCATCAATTCGTTTGCGAACTTTACTTCCTGTGGACTGTGTATTATCAGGCTATTGAACTATTTTATAATTTTGAACATGGGAACTGTTAAAAAGTGAGTTTACTTAAGTTTACCTTGTGGTCTTGGCGAAGATCTTGGTGTGGTTGTTAACAAACCTCTTATCATATTTGTGCACAAACCTGAGAAATAAAATGACTAAGTGTATTGTATATTGTTGTTTAAAACTTATAGTTTCAAGTAAATGTATAAAGGTCATTATTGTCTAGCAATAGCAGTAGGTAAGCATGTCATAAAAGAATAGAAAACCTTTCTGTTGTTTTATCTTCTGGCAAACAAATCTATTATTATGATGCTATTCAAATAATATTTTGACTTGTGTATCAGCCCCGTCTCCAGGCTTTAGGCCGCCCGAGGCGAGCAGGATTTGGCCGCCTCTTACAACAGAACAATTAAGGAGTCAATAATGACATATCCGGCAAATAGGCGGTTGCGCGGTTTTTTGACCGGTAGGTTCCGATATAGGGAGATGACCTACAGAGTCTGTATTGTCATGGTAGATGTGCCACGTGGAAGCTACCTGGAATTAAATCGGGGATGCAGGGCTCGATTTTAAGGGAGGGTTTTGGGGGGCTATGGAAATTGCGTGCTTTTTCGTGATGTCAGGCTTGGCTGGTTAGTGGGTACCCCCCATCACGCTCATTTCCCGAATTTTTATCGAGAAGTGGGGGAAATCACGAAACACGTTTTTTCAAATTCAAATTCAAAATGTCTATATTAATAAAAAATTGCACAACACAGAGGAACATATATAGTACAATTGATAATAATAGCGTCACAGGAAGTATACATAAAAGGTTAAAATGAACATTAAAAGTACAAAAATAACACAATTTGTTTAAAACCTATAATTTAGAAATTCTTGAACTGTATAGGGTTCAATTCTCAATATAATATCTTTAATACTACTCTTAAAACTATTGAAATTCTTGTCCAGCTTAAGACAAATAGGTAGAGCATTAAAAAACTTCATACAGGAATAGGTTGGTCCCTTTTCAGTAGGTGTCAATCGATGTGGAGGGAAATTTAGTCCCACATACCTAGTGGGTATATTGGTTTGTGACTCAAACTCAGTGAACTTTTCCCTGTGTTTGAAGAAAAACAGCAGACACTCACATATGTACAGACCGGCAAGCGTTAAGAAACCCAAGTTCCTGAAACTTCCCCTACATGAATCCCTTATTCCCAAGTTGAGCAGTGTTCTTATTGCTCGCTTTTGTGCCACAAAGGCCCTTTCGGCATGTCTGCTTCCCCCCAAAAGATGATGCCATATTTGAGAGTGGAGCAAATGTTGGCATAGTCTCGGGCATAGTACACCGTTTTAAGGTGGTCAATATTAAGATATCTTGACAGTATCCTTAGGGTGTAGCATGCCGAACTGACCTTTCGACACACATTGTTGACCTGTACCACCCAATCCAAATTTTGGTCCATATGTATGCCCAGAAACTTTGTGTGCATGGACAAAACATGAGGAACATTATCTGTCAGGGAGATTATATCTGGGATGTCATTGTTTTTCCTTTTGGTGCGAAAACAGACAATGTTAGTCTTGCTGGAATTTAGAACCAACCTATTTCTAGTGAACCAGTCCTGGGCTGCTTTTAATCGTGCAGAGGAGATATCGAGAAGCTCGGAAAGCTGAGAAGCAATTATCAACAAGTTCGTGTCGTCCGCATAGTTTACCAGGTGTGATTCATCATCAAGAATTTCGTTTGCTAAGTCATTTACCTATATAATGAAAATTAGAGAACCCGGGACTCCGCCCTGAGCAATGCCAAGGAGAAGCCGCAACCCCTCCGAAAGGTGTTTCTGGCCTTTGGACTCAATGAGGACCCTCTGTTTCCGGTCTGAAAGATATGAGCAGATCCAGTCTAAGGCTGGTCCTCGGATCCCATACTTCTCCAAATCATCAGCCAGAACTCTATGGTCAAGGCTGTCAAATGTCTTGGACAAGTCCAAGAACAAGCCAAGAGACAACCTTCCCTCCTCAAAACCCCCCAGAATTCTTTCAACAAAGTCATAAATTGCCGTTTCGACCGACCTGCCCCTCAGAAATCCATGTTGTGTATCACTTATCAGCCCTTCCGAACAGAGGAAGCCCATAAGCCTAGTGCACATGGCCACCACAAACACCTTTGAAAATGTAGACAACAGGCTTATTGGTCTGTAATTGCCAAGCTGGCTCTTGTCTCCTTTTTTGTATATAGGTTTTACAATTGCCAGCTTGAGTTTATCGGGAAAGATTCCATATGCAAATGAGTTGTTAATTACGTAGCTCAGTGGCTCAGACACCTCCTCTGCACAGTGTCTCAACAAATGGGTAATCAAACCCAGCGCCCTTTTTGATTTTTAATTTAGAGATTATTTGGGAAATTTCTGTGGGAGTGGTCGGGGTTAAAAACAAGGATTTGTTGTGCAATAGGATGTTGCATGAGAAGGGAATGTCACTCTGGCTCTCGATGAGTTTCGGAGCAGCCTCAACCACCAACCTGTTAAACCTGTTGGCCAGTTCAGAAGGGTCTCCCGGAATGTCGAGATTTTGGGGTCCACAAGATTATCTAACCTCCCTAACCACCTGCGAAACACACCTCGACCTATTGGCACTAGCATTTATGCGGGAGGCATAATGCTCTCCACGAGCCTCCTTCAGGAGGCAATTATTTGCCTCCCAATTACATTTTGTAACTGATTTACAATCATATAAAATAATATTCAATATCGGTGTCCGTTTAAATTAGATTATCGATTTTATATAGTACCTATCTAAGTATATAATAATTTAAGGGCCTAAATCCTACGTTAAACCATGAAGGAACTATCTACTATTATGTTAATGATAAAAAAACTCCCTATATTAATAGTTTATTAAATAATAATAGTATATACTACTAAATATCGGTGAACACCGCTCTAAAACAATGCGTTTCCACATCGACAAGCAGAACTGTTGTCATCCCGTGACGTCATGCTCAACGCCGTACGAAATTCGATCGCCAAGTGGGTTTATCTTTTCAGTAATAGTATCATGATATAAAATAATATACTATTGCGCCTCTTAAAGGGGGGAGGTGGAGAAAAGCGCCGCTGGATAATCGGCGAAAAAATTTTGGGTGCCACGCCTAAATTTGTCCAGTTTTTGTTAAGAATTTAGTGTAGGACGGCTAAAATAACTATCATCAACCTTTATTAAATGCCTTAAGAACTTTATGCTGTTAGTTGTTACATAATACATTTTATAATGTTTTATTTTTTTATTTAAGCATTCGACTAAAGCCGCATTTTATATTAATTATGTAATGAAATGACATAGGTTTCAAAACTAAAGCTTTATTCTTCTTTAAATTATTTATAAAGGCATAAACCAAACAATAAACAAATAACAAATATAAACATTTAATAGGATCAATCCAGAAATTAAGTGGGTGTTTTTCTAGATTTGGCTGCTGCAAATTCTTTTATAATATTATCTAAATCAATTTTATCGAGTATCTCTTGCTCTATAGCTAAGATTGCCAAACCAGATAATCTTTCTTGTGACATGGTAGACCTCAAATAATTTTTAATTGTTTTTAATTTAGAGAATGATCTCTCACCAGAAGCAACAGACACATGTAAAGTGAGGAGGATTCTTAAGGCAATACTAATATTTG